>JAOUQZ010000028.1:10512375-10539345 GCA_028564935.1 Neosilurus hyrtlii
AGAGAGAGAGAGAGAGAGAGAGAGAGAGAGAGAGAGAGAGAGAGAGAGAGAGAGAGAGAACCTGTCCTTAAACATTATAAGTAAAGTATGAAGAGTGCTGTGAGAGTTTGTAAAAGAGAAGAGGACGTTATCTCTCCAGAATCCGCCACATAAAAAGATGCAGAAGTTAGTAGACTGAGTGGCAGTAAAGATATGTTACAGTTCAGGAATGTAGAGTTGAAAATCCCAGTCATCGGAGGTAGAGAGGAGACAGGTTTTAAGTGGGGTTAGTAAGTACTTGAGTAGACGAGAGAGGGATACAAAGCAGCAGAATCTTGTAGAGGAGAGCTGCTGGGGTTGAGCTGCAAAAAGCGCTGAAGCAAAGCTCTTACCCCGTTACTCTGAGTGGACTGGATAGACTGCTCGCTGGCTGATGAGCATGTGCTCATGCGATCTGCATCTTTACTATGGCTGGAATGCCGGTGGCTTTGGTTCTGACTAGGCCGGCTCTGCGTTTCACATACTTCGCCAGGAAAGGTGAAGGAGCCGGGCCGGCCGGCTGGAGATCCCGGTATGGAGCTCCAGAAGCAGGTAGAGGAGGAAGGAGTGGAGCAGCCACCGTTCTTCGGCCCGGGACTGCATGGTGCCAGGAAGTCTTTGAAGCCTGAAGTAGCCAGTGGCGTTCCCACTGGGGAGACAGTGCCCTGTCTGGGCTTCACCAGTGCTAATGGGGGCACAGTTGCTCGAGGGATCGGGACTGGAACGGACACATCTTGATTCTCTTTGGAAACATCCTCCACAAGTTCACTGCGTTTACACTGAGGACTGTCTGACAACTTCAGCTTAGCAGAGTCTCGGCTTGTGTCGGAGTCTGTAGTGCAAGAAGGGAGGGGCCTAGGGGGCATACCTGAGAGTTTGCTGGGGCCATCCGGCTCAATGGCTCCGGGGCCCAGGGCAGGAGAGTGATGTCGTAGAGGCTGAGGAAGTCGGGAGGGTTGAGGGATACGGGAGGGACGAGAACGACAGCCTGATGCAGCTGGGACTGGAATACCCCCTCCACGAGCCACTCCCTGCCCTCCACTACTGACCGAAGAACCAACTGGAGTGTTTGCACTCCCTCCCACATGATTCCTCTGATAGTCAATTGGAGAGGTCAGTGCTGTAACAAATAAAAAAAAAAAAAAGAGAGAGAGAACAATAAGTGGCAGAGAATTTAGATAAGATTCTTCAGAGCATTGAAGATTCTTTAAACAAGCACGCTGTTTGTGATGATTCTGTCTGCCCACAAACTAATTAAGTACAAAGACCTTATGGCTGACTAACTGTGGAATTTCATAGTAACACAGTGCATTGCAGTCAATATACCAGTGAGGAAGTTGTGCTGCATCTCCAGGATCTGGTTGATCTGCAGGGTCCAGACCTGCCGGACTCCAGGGTGGGAGGAGTGCAGGAGAAAGGCCTCGATGCTGCCGTTTGGCATTCTGGAGGTCAGAGTAAACTTACACGGGTCGCCATCAGCGCTGTCCTCCAGGCCCAAACAACTCACCTATTATCACAAAATATTTATCATGAATATTAATAATCAATTTAAGGCTGCATACTACAGACAAAAAGAGGAGAGGAGGTAAAGAGGGTGAAGTGCTTCAAGTTTCTTGGGGTCCACATCTCTGCTGACTTCACCTGGACCACAAACATCTCTCACCAGGTGGGGAAAGCACAACAAAGGATGTGCTTCCTCAGAAAGCTCCGACTAGGCCACCTACCCCGACCCCTACTGACAAACTTTTACCGCTCCACCTTCGAGGGCCTCCTGACCTACTGCTGTACAGTGTGGTTCAGCAGCTGTACTGCAGAGGACAGGAAGGCTTTGCAGCAGGTGGTGAGGACGCCAGAGAGGGTAATATGAACTACAATAATTCCCCTCATTGACATTTACACTGGCAGATTTGGAGGAGAGCCAGTGGAATTATCAAGGACCCCACAAACCCTAGACACCCCCCTTTTCTATCCTCTTCCCTCCAGAAAAAGGTACAAGACACTAAAAACAAAAACTCAAGACTCAATAACAGCTTTTACCCACTAGCTATTAAACATGCAACCCAACCACCACCGTCACACGCGCTGACTAAATAAACATCATTCAGACCATCTTCCTGGAAAATTAAATCTTACTCTTTAAGTGCAATACTCATGTTTAATTGTCATACTTGTGTTTAGAGCAGGTCTCGATCATATAAAATTTAAGCATCATGCACCTATGTATATACCATGCACCTATGACATATTATACACCCTTCTGTGTATGTCTCTAAATGTATGAATATGTGGATAAATGCATAAATCTGTACATGTGTAAATATGTGGATAGATGTATATGTATTGGTATATACAGGAGATATATATGTGTGTATGTGTGTGTGTGTGTGTGTGTGTGTGTGTGTGTGCGCGTGTCTATAGGTGTACATATAGGTATGTGTAAAGCTTAGTGTAGTTGCTTAAGTTATCTTTCGTGTACTTTTTTATTATTGCTGCTAAACAGACTTTCATTGGTCATGCAACAGTTTACAATAGAGATCTCTTTATCTCCTTTATCTCTTTCATGGAGAGTATTTAGCCTTGATCACAGCATGTAATCTCCATGGCATTGTTGATCCAGTTGGTCAGGTCGAGGCTCAGCAACATTAATGTGGCAATAAAATTAAGTCAGCTGATGACCTGAATGAGCAGGTTATCACATCAATGGACTTTGATGTGGATGCAATAATTTCCCTTGCGGGATTAATAAAGTATAACAGAATCAAAGAAGAACAATATTCTTCCGTGTTGGCATGGATATAAAACTGAGCCTCAAAGAATGGAGTGGTTCACATTTTCACATATGTGAAAACCCTATTGAGAGTCTCTGGGATGTACTGGAGAAGACTTTATGGAGCGGCTAAGTTTTCCCATTCACCAAATTGTTAAATGGGCTGTTTAAGTTTGTCACAACAATGCCATGGTAATTGGGTGCTGTAATCAAGGCTAAAAATAGTCACACAATATATTAGATTGTGCAACCTTTTTTGTCTGGGCAGCAAACAATAGGACCAAATATCAGTTTCCTTCTAGATACTTTTTACTTCCACTACCCGTGCAAATAATAATAGATCAGGACATTCTACACTGTGCATTACACATAGACCACATCAAACATGCAGCTCTAGTATATTAATTCAGAAAAACTGAGGTGTAAGAACATACCTTGATGCTGTTCTTATAAAGAAAACCTGGCATGGAGAAACCTCTTTTCTTATCCAGGGGCTCACTAAAAATAACAATCTGCTCAAAGAAGAAGACTCTTCGCTCCTTCATCCTGCCCAGCAGGCCTCCATCTGAGTCTGACACCAAGAAGGTGTCCTGCAAGAGGAGACGACCCTGAGCCACTATCTTCCCCTGAAAGACAGAATAAGAGCAATCCTGGTTTCACCCACTGATGGACGATAGTGAAACAAGCTGTAAGTCCACACAGCTTCATTTTTCATTGTGACCAAGCACTTAATGCCTTACATCAAATCCCTGTAGTCGTCCGACATTCATCATGTCATTGCATCGCTTTGGTACAATGCACATGACCTCCACTGCTTTCTGTAAGGTAAAAAAAAGCACCACCACTGAGCAATTTAGTGGGAACCAAATATACATCAACACTTGTTAGGAACAACTCACCCACCTCCAAATCCAGTGAGTCTAGCCCAGCTTTTTTGGAGAACTTTAAGAAATCCTAGGGGGAAAAAATTATTAGTTAAACAGGAAAGCTTAAATTATTCTAAATCTTAACAGTTTATAAAATTAGGAAATCAACAAAGATCATCAGACCTTGAGCAGCAGCTGGTACTTCATGATTCTCTGCACTGGTTTGATGAGTAAGTCAGTGATCTGCAGCCTGTGACCCAAACGCTGCTTTAGGTCCTGCGGGTGAAGGATAAAGTGGGAATGATACACGTACAATCTTTCACCGTACTGGAATTCTTGCCCTGGTTGCACCTCTACTTTTATTTAACTCATTGTGCCATAGTTTTATAAAGCAGGTACCTCAAAGTAAGTGTCAATGTACTCTGAGACAATGTGCTCAGATTTGGGTTTGTTCTGGCAGTAAACAATGTACATGTGCAACCTCCGCTCCTGCAATGATAAACATAATGAAGATAAGCACTTTGTAAAACACAATGTCCGAATGTGCACTACATGCAGTCACAAACTCACGTGTTTCACAAATAGAGGGCCCAGATGATCAGGGTCATCAAGGCACTTTTCCAACTCTCCAAAAAAGAAACTGAAAAAGGAGTGACCATTAGCATTAATAATGATGGCCCGTGTAGGACGCATATCAAATGAAATGTGCATGTTTATAGTATGGGAAGGATGACATACTCCCGGTGCCAGTCATAGATCTGGTGAATGTTCCCAAATACAATCTTATCTTTTCCTTTCATGTCATCAGGAACACCCTCCTCTTTCATCCTGGCCATATAACCCTGTTTTAGAGATATTACAACATTACTCAAAGGAAGAGGAGCATTAAGATGCATCATTCCTTTAAAAAATTCCACTCAAACAAATGAAAGAGGCTGATTTCAAGACCCAGATCAATTTCTCTGACCTGACTGACCAGAACCTAAACAAACCTGTTGTAGTAAAGTGTTTATTTTGTTTTACTTTCACATTAAAAGCAGTACACATATAATAATTATTTAGCAATTATGTAATCATCTCGGTCAGGGATTATTCAGTGATATTTCCACTTCAGCATTGGTGAATAATTGTTTTAGTACATAATACACAGGAACGTAAAGAAAGCAAAGTAGATTTTTATACTTTATTCATACATGTTAAAGCGTGAAAGAGGGTCTTTTGGTGTGTATACTACACAAAAACACAAGAAAAGTAAACTGAAACAAGATTTTAAGGTTTATTTTCACATTTTAAACATCTTTTGGAACTAATTCCAAGTCTGATTAATTTGAATCCCTTTTTTTAACCTTGAAAAACACAAGGACCATGTCGCGTAGCTTTTTAAAAAAAATTTTGGTGACTGAATTTTGTTGAATTTCTAGGACCTCTGAATCAGTGAGTATGACAAACCGAGAGTTTTTGTTCCCCGTTTTTGATAAAAGCTTTATACAGAGTTTGGGAAGTGAATAATGTCCATTACCCCGAAATAACAAAGAAAAGAGATTGTGCCATTCCTGTGTAAAATATACAAAATGTATTTGTAATTAAACTTTCTTTTGACACCACCAACAAATCTGACTGATTGTTTCAATGTGGAAAAGCATTGCTCCAGTTTTCAGGCTCAAATTTACTGTTCATTATGGAGGAAAAAAAAAAAAACACCACTCACCTCAACAACCAAACTAAGATCCCTCACATAGTCCCTCTCTGTCTCAACCAACTCCAGCAGTATATAGCTACAATGAGACAAACAGGACAGTGAGGTTGATAACGGACACAGAAAGCATTCTGACAGGTGGTGGGGGTGGAAATAATTCCAGGTAATCAGCAAGTAAAGACTTACTGGCGTCTCTTAAGGACGGCTGTCTTGCGTTCTTCCATCTCATCGATGGGAGAAGAGGAGGAGAGGAGGGAGTTGTCTGAGGGGTTGAAGGAAGGACTGCTGCTGTCCCCCTGCTCAACAGACAAAGAGCTGGGCCTGTCCTCAAGAGCCTGAGTAGATACAGCACCATTATATGCATTCACCCAAAACATTATCATTAAGATGGTCAATTATCTCAGCATTTGTCCTGCACTTTTCAGAAAACTTTAACATTACACTCATCTTGATCCCTCGTTGCGCGCGCGCGCTCACACACACACACACACAGACTTTAAATGTCTATAAGACACTTACCATTTTGCTTTTGACCAGCTCTTCAATGGCGCTGACCAACTCGGCAGCACTAGGTGTTTCTGAGCTGGAGGGGCGGACTGAAAGACGGGATGACGTCTGTGGATAATGAGCAGGAGAAAATGGGTAAGGCATCATCTAGGCAAAGAAAGAGAGTCTAGTACAAAATAACCATGCTGTTCATGGTATACCAAAAAACTGCATATTTCCACGCTACCTAATATATATAATTAACTTCAGCTTCATAGTCTTGTAAAACAGACATACAGATAAACCTAACTGTACAACATCCCTGTCTTACAGGCAATTAAATACACAAAATCAAATTAGAGCAAATAAGTCTGAAAATGCAATCACTATGGCACAAGTGACGTTTCTGAAACTGTCCCAGATTCTGTTGTACACTGTTTTCTGGAACAGTTGTTTTTAGTAATAAGAACAATCATTTAATGAACTACATACTCATAAATAAATCAGAGATATCTTTGATACTGTGCCCAACTATGATATGGATAGAAGCATGCTTTTTATGAAAGAAATATGTGCCTTTAAAGGAACATTCCACTAAACATTATGTTCAGCAACACACCACTGTCAAAATTTTTGAGGAAATATTTAAACCAGGCATCATTTACTGGTGCGCTGTGGTCCAGATGTGCACCAGGGAAGTATTTCAGTGGACCAAACAGCGGTCTTGGAAAACATAATGGAGCAAAGCTGGCTGTTAACATGTTTCAATATATGGAGCGGGTTTCAGCTTGTCCAATAAGGCATTAATGCACATCATTTAGCTCGAGGCAGCTAAATGGGTCAAAGACTATCTGCAGGGCTGGAGATATTAGATCACAAAGGGGAGAGTTCTCACAGACCGACTGAAGATCATTCTCGATATGGTCTGATTTGCAAGCAAAGTAACAGCATGGTTTGTAAAGTTGGATGGATGGACCGAAGAGTATGTCTTCATTTATCCCACTTTTATATTCAAACATGTCTCATCTGTCCAGAATCCATAATGCTATTCACAAGAGTTTACTGCACACAACAAAATACAACCCCTCTCTAACCCCTCTCTAACGATCGTATTCATATCTATAAATATTTAGGAATTAAAAGTAACTGTTGGTGGCATTTAACTGGACTTTAGTAACTACAGACATACAAGTTGACAAGAGTGTGAAGTGAGACATAATATGATGTTGAAAAGCAATGTTCCTTTATGAATCAGTATTATGAATTATCAGAAATAATTCAGCCATAACATACAAATAGAGTGAAATCCAGCAGAAAAATCTCACCCTTGCTGTGCCTTCCAGACTTTCCAATTTGTGTCTGGGAGTGGCCTCTGGTCTGCTTAGCTTTTACATGCCAATTAGACACCAGAGTGGATAATGAGAGGTAAAGCACAGAGGAAGGGGGGGGAAGGGTGATGGGGAATGGGAGTGGTTGTTAGAGGGGTTGGGAGCGAGAGATGCTCTCTGTGATTCAGAGTCATCAGACACATGACCCCCCTCTGACCCACATACACCCACACACTCCTCTTTGCTTCACAGTGCACAGTGTACGCTCCTGCTAGTACTCTGAAGCTACATTCATGGTACGGCACACTCGGAGGCACCCAGTCGGTTGAACAGAAATCATTTTCAAAAATATGAACAGAAAAAATACCTCCAGCAGATCAGGAGGAACCAGGTTGGATGATGCTTAATTATACATGAAAATTTACATAGAAAAATGACAAGTAGAAAAGTCAATACAAAAGTATAAAACTAACAGAAAAAATGGGGGAATATTGCATTTGGGCGAGCGTTACAGTTTAAACTAAATGAAGAAATCTCAACTATGTGGCATTATAACAAAATCCGGAAGGGAGAATCTGGCTCTAAAAACACCTGGGTGGTAATGACAAGAGGGCATTTTTGGAGAGAGAGAGAAAAAAAAGTGGTGCATCTGTGTCACTACGCAACCAAAGCAAGATCGAAATAAAAAAATGTCAAGAAAATTCAAAAGAAATGGGTTGTGTGTCTTGTGACTAAGCTGAAGCATGGGAACAGAAAGCGAGATGGAGGGAGGGAGGCCATAAAGGGAAGGAGTCAAATGGAGAGGTATGGAAACTGAGATAAAACAAAGACAGGACACAAATCAACATAATGCTATGGCAAACGATACAGCCGAGAACAAAACAAAAGAGAAAAACAAATTAGTGTTACAAGCTGTTCTTTGGCACCATCGACCCCATAAACACCTGGTGCACTGCAGTGAATTCCATCACATTCAAATAATAAAAAGCATCTTTCTCTTCAAGAGGATGGAGACGGATACAAACATCCTCCTTTATAATCTACATCATAAATCATTCTAACAAAGTGTTGTGGCTGAGATTAATATTGTAACAAGAAGCTACTGTAGATCTAGATGAAGAGAAGTCCATGACCTTTATATATACACCTTATATCTAGTCTTTTATACCACAGCACTACTGAGCTCTCTACTGTGATCGGTCAGATCATGCTAATTCGTGCGCCGCAGATTTGACAATATGGCCAGCATGGTGGAAGGACCACGGTTCGAGTCCAGGCTTGGGTGTTTCCGTATGGAGCTTGCATGTTCTCCTCATGCTTGTGTGGGTTTCCCTCAGGTACTCTGGTTTCCTCCCACAGCCCAAAGACATGCACATTAGGCTAACTGGCTCTTTCAAATTGCTCCTAGATGTGAGTGTGAATGGTTGTGTGTGTTAGCATCTGCAATGATCTGGCGAGCTGTTCAGGGTGTACCCCGCCTTTGCACACTGTCAGCTGAGACAGGCTCCAGCCTCCCTGTGACCCCAGTAGGATTAAGCGGTTCAGTGAATAAACTAGAGAATGACTGCGAGCTCTGACAATGTTATATCTGGCCTATTTTAATTCAGAGGGGTATATTAATGCCCTCAATGTAATATATACTGTTTTTTAAAGCACCAACTCCTTCACACGGACCTGGAACTTTTCGGCTTTTCTCAGCAACATGACACAATGTCAGGGTTTGATTTTTTTTTTGCCTTAATTGATTAATTAATTTGCTTTGTGGATACACAAGGTACATTTATAAATATATAAATGTTAGAAAACTGCTGTGGTATAAGAGGAATAAAACACTTTAGGATATGGTGTTTCAGGCAAATAATTAGGGTGGCACAGTGTCATTGCGGTTAGCACGTATGCCTCACAACAAGAGAGTCCTAGCTTTGAGTTCCAGCTTTGAGTCCCGAGTTTGGCAAAGGCGTTTTTGGGTGACGTTTTCATGGTCTCCCGGTGCTCGTGGGGGTTTCCTCCGGGTACTCCAGTTTCCTCCCACAATCCAAAGACATGCACATTAGGCTAATTGGCTGTTCCAAATTGCCTCTATGTGTGAGTGTATGTATGAATGGTCTCTGCAATGGTGTGGCGAGCTAATTCAGGGTGAACCCTGCCTTCACCCAGTGTCGGCTGAGAAACATTCTGTTTCATGTCAGGCCTCCTAACTCCTCCAAATTACTGATTATTTTCCTTTAACACCACACCCTGCTGTGTTTAAGCTATAAAACCATGTATTGGAGTCTTCCGTTTTAAAGCATGACAAAAACCTGACAATCTAATCAAAAACAAATGCATAAGTATAATTTTTTTTTTTTTTAATTTGTGCAACATACAGTGTCTTTAGTGCCAAGCTATGTATTAGATATTCTCTTCAGACACAGACTATATGGTTAGTTTTAAACTTCCAGTTAGCCTAGATTAGGAGATTAGAGGTCACTTCACCACTCTTCACCACATCTGTTAGTTCGATCTGAGAAGTTCACCTTGTCATCCTGAGGGTCAGGTTGGAGAAGGCTGTGCTGCTGGATGGCCATTGGCGGAGGCAGGGGCACTGAGTCAGCCCCCTCCTCTCCCTCTTCCTCACCACAGCTCTGCATACCAGAGGAGGAGGATTTGGACAGTGTACCACTGCTCAGGCCTTCATTCCTCACCCTCTGTAAAAGGAATCGTGACACAAGATTACTGGGAGGAAAAGCTAAGTGTGTAAACAAATATTACTACCATAAAAAATCACGCTGTCAGCTGCAGACAGAGTCTGGCCTGACCTCTTCTACAGTCTCATCCTGTGGTGTGGCAGCGCTGTCGTCCGAGTCCTTCTGCGAGCCCACTTCTGCACTCTTGCGCACATCGGCGCGGTTCTTCTTGTGCTTGTGCGCCAGCTTCTTTACATGGCCGTCCGCCTTGCCGCTGCTCAGTCTCCTCACAGGGCTGGTCAGCCACTTGCGCAAGGTATTGCCTGGTCTTTTAGGTCCCGGAGAACTCTGAGAACCCATCATGTGCCCAGGCTGCAGGGTGGCAGATGAGCCAGGGAGGATGGCATCATTGCTGCACACTGAGAGGGTGTCTGAGGAGAACGAGGAAGAGACAGTGAGTTCATGTATCATAAGACCATGAACGTAACCGTGTTGGGTCAAGAAGCAGTGCTGAGGTGGTGCCAGTGATGGAATGACTTGAAGATGTCTCAATGCTTTAAAGATTTTGGGGCTTTTTTTTTTTTATTACAAAGCAACTCATAAGTGGAGGTTAAATTGCTGCATAAAAAAAAAAAGAGGGAGATACCACGTTCACGAGAAAGAACAACATGAGGCCAGTGACCCTGACCTTTAACCCACGTTCTTAAGATATCGCATTCACATGAATAGCGCAGATGGATCATTTCAGCCGATTATATAGAAGCTGCATATTTACGTCTCGTGGACTCATGGAGTGTACTCTACAAAAACTCAGACGATCTTTTTTACTTTACTCACCTTTGTGGTTGAAGATTCCCTCCATCTCCATGCTGCTGCGTGAGTGAGCAATGCATAGCATGGCACAGGGTACGATGCCCTCAAGAGCAGGTGAGCGGTCAGTGGTACGCACCAAGCACCAGTCAGGCTTATCGTGGAGCCGCTCGAGCACCTCCACCGTCTGCCCTCTGCGAACGCTCAGCTCATTATTATTCCCTGCCATGAAGTCGTGGATAACCACAGTGAGCTCGCAGCCTCCAGACAGCTAAGTGAGCAAGAGAAGGACAGCACGTCAGGTTTAGAAGTGTATTAACACACTGAAGGTAAGTGCGGAAGGTGAGTGGTAGAAAAGGTGTAACCTTGTCACTGTCCAATGTATTCTGAGAAGTACGGGAGGCCAGCGAGATGGTGTCAGGCTGACTGCTGCCTTCACCCTGACTGTCCAGGTCCTCTCCATCTCTGTATGGATTAACACACAACACGTGAAAATCTACAATCTGCAAAGCCTCAGAAAACTGTTACGTACTAACTAGGATCAGAAGTAATATGAGTAAAGGAAGGTTTTACTGGCCTGAGATTGTACCTGCGGGTCTTGTGTTTGGTTGTAGAAGGCTTCGGGATGTGGATCGGTTCTTTCAGCGCACCCTTCAGGTGAACTGTGCGCTCCTGTATCACCTCACGGATGTGTTTTATCCAGTCCTGCTTGTTTTCAATACTGGAGGCCTGTGTGAATGCATGAGAGAAAGAGAGGAAGAAGAAAGCTGAGGCAGGCCACTCACTGAACTCTTGTGTCAATTGTTAACTGTCAGTGCTCGGGCTATACTCACCATTGCTCCATGTTTGCATCCCTGACTTAGCTTAATTTGAAATATAAAAGAAAATTTCACTACTTTTGAATTATACAATATAAAACTGACAAAACTGGCTGTGAAGATAGACGGACAACACTGACTTTTCTAACCTAATTTCAATGATCATGCATTAGAAAGCTTTTCGGCATAGTGCTCAGCATTTCAAACTATTCCACAGCTCTCAGAACAGTCACAAAATCTTACAGTAACTGAGACACTTCACAGAAAAGGAGAGACAGTAAAATGTGTTGCAGAGATGTGTTTGGATGTTTATGAAAGATTCACTATCAAAAATACAAAGGTGCCTCAAGTCCTGCACGCTAACAGCAGTGAATTGAGCTTAATCTCATCAAGTACTGATCCTTTCTCCAACCAGCCAGTTTACAAATGAATTAACTTTCCTACCAACAGAACTTGGAAATATTTGGGCCTATGCTACCCAAGATGCATTTTTCACACTGGCAGCACCAGTCAACATCGTTTTTTAAGCACCTTATTTCAAACGCATAGTGTTGCTAGGTTACAAAACAGCTAGCACTTTTTCATTCCTTTATTATGAACATGAAGTTTTTATTTATTTTTTTTTAGTTAACTAAAAACAATGGAATCTGGGCCAGTGTTATTATCATAATTCCCACCCTTTCCTGATTTTGATTTGTTAGTGAGACAGAAGTGACAGTGAAGACCTTGATGGTTTTCCAAAGGTCGAACTCCACAAAAAAAAGTCGCACACTCTGATATTTTCATGGAGGGCATGTAGCCTTGATCACAGCATGCAATCTCCATTGTTGCTCCAGTTGGTCAGGTCGAGGCTCAGCAACATTAACATGGCAATAAAATGAAATCAGCTGACAAGCTGAATGTACTGAATGAACAGGTTATCACATCAATGGACTTTTACTTCCCTTATGGCACGAATATAAAATGGGGACTCAAATAATGAGCGAGTGGTTCAGGGAGCATGAAGGATGATTCTCACATATGTATTGGCACCCCAGAGTCCTGACCCTAACCTTATTGAAAGTTTTCGGGATGTGCTGGAAAAGACTTTATGGAGTGGTTTAATTTCTCCCTCATCAATTCAAGACGTCGGTGAAAAATGAACCCACGATTACATGCTGTAAGCAATGCTAAAGGCGAAACAACAACCAATCTATATGTGCGACTTCTCAATTTTCAACTGAAAGTGCCATGAGAACAGCAAGGTAAAAGCTGAGGGTGTTTGTTTTAGCTTAAATATGCATTAGTATAATTTCTTTTTCTTGAAAAACATCTGGATAAAAGGAAACTGAAAAACTATACTGAATTTAAAATATCTTTCTTTTAGTCAGTGTATCGATGACCTAAACTTACTGCTGGATTCCTAAACATCACAAAGCCACTAATAAGAGACACACTGCGGATTAAAAAATTCCCTAAAGTGGCTTGCGCTGATGAAAAAAATTTGAATCACTATATAAGGCATATAATATGTGCCTGGTGCATAAAGGTTTTGAAGAAATGAAGTTTTTCAAGACACTGCAGAGTTTCGAGTCAGTGAGATATAATATGACACCAGGACTGGTTAATATTCAGAGATGCAAACATTTATATAACAACCTCCAGAGCTCCCATATGTAGAAATCAGCCAGAAATTCCCAAGGCAGCAGACCGAAAAGTGAAAAATATGAGCTAGAACACAAAGCTAGACAACCACCTTCGAGCTCAACACCACAGCCATGCCACCAAGCACAACCAGGAAGTGGGAGAAATAAACACATACAGCATAAGAGCAAAACACAGAGACGCTTACCTTAAGAACAATCTTGTTGTCAGAGGTTGGTGTCCGTCCAACCCAGAGGGCAAATTTACACGGGTCACCCTCAACATGCTCGGTCACACCCAGTTCCGAGGTCTGAACACACAAGGTGAACAAGTTACCTTCATAACCTCAAAACGTATTAAAGTAGGACTGTTTATTTTCATCATCTTCAGGAAGTCTGGGGAGAACACGTACAAAGAGTTTGCTCTTGTAGATGTATTTGCTCCTTCCGTTCGAATCTTTAACCTCCTTGCTGAATACAAGAGACATCTCGAAGAGGAACAGGTGGCGTTCTCTGCCCTTCCTGATCAGAGTCTTGGGATCCCACACCTGGAAGGACTCCTGGAGGATCAATTCGCCCTGAGAGTCAATGTTCTCATCAAAACCTAAGTAGACACAAGACATGACATCAGTAATATCACATACCAGCATATACATATTTGCAGGCATATCTCGTCATGTGTAAATACCTTCAAGCATGCTGAGGTGCATGGCATCATTAGCCCTCTTAGGCACACTAAGCATGACCTCCAGACCGTCTTTGATTTCTCCTTTTCCCTCCTCACAACAAGTCAGCAGTTCCTACATATACAACACAATGACACACCAGAATATGCTAAAGAAGCATTCAAGCTTTATTGTAAATCTCAAAGGATTTCATGTCTTCCTGTGAAGGTCAATGATGTCTGAGTTGCTCTAACCTTGAGCAGCAGCTGGTATTTGGTTATTCTTTGCACTGGTTTGATTAGATAGGAAGATATGGAGTTAGCCAGACGGTGCCTCTGCTGGATCTCCTGTGAGGTCACAAATTTATAGCCACATTATATGGGAAGTGTTAGAAATGTGCAAAAAAAAAAAAAAAAAAAAACAAACAAAAAAAAAAACCCAAAGTGCTTACATCAAAGGAAGACCCAGCATGCTCAAGAATGAGCTGTGTAGAGTCTGGTTTGTTTTTGCAGTAGTTTACGTACATCTGGAATTTTTCAGCCTACAAAAGAACAAAAAAGTTTGGATATCAAACACTGAAATTAAACCTTTGTTTTTTTGATTTTTTTGGGGGTTTTTAAGGATTATTAAGCTTACCCAGGTCACGAAACAATGACCCACATCCTCTGGTAGCTGTTCATACTTCTCCAGTTCTTTCAGAAAAATACTGTGAAAAAGAGGGATAGGGAGAAAGAAAGAGACAGACAGACAGAGAGAGATCAAGAGAGAAAGGGAGAAAGAGCGATCAAGAGAGAAAGGGTGAGAGAAAGAGACACAGAGAGAGAGAAATTGAGAGAGACAGACAGAGAAAGACAGAAAGAATTTGAGACAGACAGAGAGAGCCAGAGAGAGATTGACCGAGAAGAAAAGTTTGAGAGAGAGATAAAAAACATCTAGCCACAGTGGTATCCATTAATGGTTTTTGGTATTAATGCAATCCTACAGAAGATCACCAACATTTTAAAAACTGTTTTGAGAAGTGTCACTACTGGTCATAAACAAACACTCACTTGTGATGGAATTCAAAGAGGTCCTGCATGTTGCCAAAAATGATGTGCTCTTTGTTGACTATACCTGGTGGGATTTCCTCTACACCACTGGTCATTTCCCATAGATATGTCTGGAGATGAGGACAGTAAAGATTTACAAATAAGAAACAAAAATACATTGTTCAGAACTCAAAAATACCAAAATTATAAATTAAGACAGTTTTAACATATAACTTGTGTGTGTGTGTGTGTATATGTATATGTATATATATATATGTATATATATATATATATAAAAATAATTGACTATAATTACTTACATCCATACACTCTCTCAAGTCCCTCACATAGGCCTTCTCTGTCTGAATCAGCTCTGCCATGATGAAACTGCACACACAATCATAAATTCTAGTAAGTAATAAATAAACAGGCCCAAAGTGGATAACTGATGATCGAGCTATTAATGACGTGCTGTAACAGCAAAAACCCAGTGTTCAGATTTATTTTATGTGCAAAGCATGCTCGTTTAAATTCAAGCACAGTCTCCTGGATATTGCACATCACAAATCAGTCACGAGGGTTTATGACAGTTTTATGCACAGCTATATACTTTATCATTATCACTCATGAGCGAAACACCTATTGCATATAGCTGCACTATAAATAAATGAGGGGGTACAACACAAGCACAGACGCAATGAGCAGTAAATAACATTTAAAACATGACTAAGATACACAACTTCTGATAGTAAACTTCTCCATCATGCTTAATAGAATCAAGAAAACGCTGATATCTACAAAATTGTGAATAAAATTAAGCTCAGACAGCTTCCACAGTGTGGGGGAAAGGATGAGAGGAGTATTATACAGTATAGCTGCTTTCGCAAGGACATTTTTCCATCCATCTGAAAATGCATACACATGAATCACTTTTTATGGTGCGTCTTTCACTGAAGAGAATGTAACATTATTCCACAGGTAAACATGCATAGAAAGATCCAGCAAAAAAGGGAGTTTATCTTCTGTAGCACTGTCATCATTGGCCTGATGTATGTTCATATAAGAGCACATTCTTTACAAGTTCACTCTCATCTCTCACTCATTTCCCAAACCAAATATTCCTGTTAGGGTCCCAGGGAGGCTGAAGCCTATCTCAGCCGACACTGGGCGAAGGCAGTGTATACCCAGAACAGCAGGGCAAACACACACAACCACTCACACCTAGCCAATTAACCCAATTGAACCCAATTAAAACAAAAGCCAATTAGCCTAATGTGCATGTTTTTTGGGAGGAAACTGGAGTACCCAGTGGAAAACCCACAAGCACAAAGAGAACATGCAAACCCCACACAGAAATGCTCGAGCCTGGGACTTTCCAACCTGTAACATATTATTCCACAAATAAACATGCAAACTTTTGGTTATTATCAGTGGCGGGCCGTCAGGCACAGCAAGGCCTTCTCTGCTGGCCCAAACACTATCAGAAACACTGACCTACATTTACAACTTAAATTCTAGTATTTGTTCCATGTTATTGTATTAATTTATTCCCAACAGTCTGCTCTCCTCATTTTGTAGTGTGCCGCTTCGCTGCACTGCTCCCAGTATATGCATGTTAGATTTTTTTTTTAATCAGATTTCAGCCTCTATATGCTTTCATTTCAATCTAATTCACCAGGGCCTTCAGGATCAATAGTGCTGGCCGATGTCACTTAAACTATATTAGAGATGAGGCTGTTCCTTTAACCAACCAGATTTCAAATGTCAAAGCAAAACTGTTCGACAAGGCAAGTTCAGATTTTGTCTATAAATAATCAGCATCACTGGTGAGTATGATGTGTTTTATTTAAATCTTTTATGTTTTTGACATGTTACTATTTTATGTTTTATATTATATTTTATATATTAAATATTGATTCTGAACCCTTCACCGAGCCGTTACGTTTATGCTTGTTACATTTGGCCAACCACCAAATTTACTGACAGTTTCCTCCGGTGATCACCAGTGAAAGTTACATATAGCTAAAGGGTTAACTGGGTTTCTTGCTTTAGTAATAATGGTATTAATCCTCAATACACAAAATGCCTCACTCTCCGTAATGCCAGGCCTTGTTATATTGCCTTTTTGTATATTACTGATGGTTTATATAATTGCGATGTGATATTGGTGGTATTAAGAGGTAAATTAAGTCTGTTAGTCCCCACTGAAGGCCCAGGTACCAAACGCACAGCCTGCCACTGGTTATTATATATGCTGTGCTGTAGTGAAATGTGCAATAATGTATGGTTGTGGGAGCTGGCCGGGTGTGGGTGCTGTGCAATGGTAAATGATATGTGGTGGTGAGAGCTGTGCAGTTCTTTGGCCTGTGCAGTCGTGGAAGCTGTGCGAGGATGTGAACTGTACCTTTATTGAAGCTGTGTGGTAGTGAAAGCAGTGTGACAAGGCAGACTGTGCAATGATGAAAGCTGTGCAGTGACACAGACTGTGTCATTATAGAAGCTGTGTAGTACTGGAAGCTGTGCATTGACATGGACTGTGCGTTGATGGAAGCTGTAAGGTAATGTGGACTGTGCCATGATCGGAGCTGTGCAGTGATGGGGACTGTGCCTTGATGGAAGCTGTTTGGTGATGTAGACTGTGCAGTGATGAGAGTTGTGCCCTGATGGAAGCTGTGTGGTGGTGGTGAAAGCTGACCGGTGACGTACCTTGATGGAAGCTGTGTAGTGGAAAAAGCTGTGCGGTGATGCAGACTGTGCCCTGATGGAAGGTTGTGTAGTGGCAAAAGCTGTGCAGTGATGCAGATTGTGTCCTTATGGAAGTGTTGTAGTGGTGAAAGCTGTGCGTTAATGTGGACTATGCCCTGGTGATGTGGAATGTGCATTGATGAAAGCAGTGCGGTGGTAAAAACCATGTGGTGTTGTGAACTATGCCATGATGGGATCTGTGTGGTGATGCGGACTATGCCCTGATGGAAGCTGTGCAGTGATGTGGACTGTGCCCTGTGTGGTGGTGAAAGCTGTGCGGTGATGTAGTTGTGTAATATGATAGCGTAGGGTATCGTCTGAGGACACATACTCCTTCCTGCGAGCAGACTTGCGCTTCTCTTCATTCAGCTCATGAGCAGCATCCCTTAGTTTGACCTCTGACCCCGGGGCACTGGCAGGAATAATATCCAGCTGCAGGTCCTTGCTCTTTATTAAAAAAAAAAAAAGATTAAAAAATTTATTGAACATGACAAGAGCCAACAGATAAGTAACAAACAGACAGAAATTACTTATAGTTTAAGGATTTGTTTTGCATCTTAATCTGCTGTGTTGACTGTACTGGTTAGTACCTAGTATGTAAGGCTTCAAAGATACAGTATGTGTGTGTGGACCCTTCAAATGGTGAGCTTACGGGAAGTGCATCCCTTGTATGAATAAAACACCTCCAAACTACACCACACTTACAGATGTCTCACAGCACATATGCTGTGTGACAGCAGAAGGGGCTTTGTTCTGATAGAGCCAGAGAGCAGATGGATGAAACATACCGCTTTGTTTGAGTCAGACGAGATGCCCAGTGCTTTCTCCAGTGAGGTGCGGTATTTATCCATGCGCAGTGAAAAGTCTCGGTAGCGCTTATCTACTGCTGTCACCCATTTCTTGATCTCTGCAGCATGAGCATGACCTTTATCACAGAAGCCATCAGCCAGCTGGATCAACAACTTTACCCGCTCTTTGGTTTGCTAAGGATGAGGAAAGAGACAGATAGCAGGGCATAAATCTATAAATCAGGGTATAAATCTACTGTTAAAGCATCCAACTACAAACATTCTACATACAATAATAAAATAAATCCAGGATCACATTGCATCACTCCTAAAACAGGACAAATTCTAATCTCATAAATACAGTGTCTTGCATAAGCATTTAACCACATGTGTATCGGAACCAGAACTGATTTCATGTAGACTGTGTGTCCGAGGGAATACTCATATAAGGCAGTGCAAACAAAAACATACTGAAATTTGTTCTAATATTAGAAATTAGACCTGAATTAATCCAAATAATAATCTATAAAACAGGAATCTGCCATTTCAATATGCTAATTTTAGTACTAGGGATACTTTAAATACATTCCGTGCACTCTGTGTAAGGGAAATGTGTGAAACTGTTACGGTAGTGATGTGAGCAGGCTACCCTTGCTGTAATATGGAAGTCCTCATGCTCCTTCAGCAGCTCCTGTGTGTGGTGGATGCTGGAACCTGTGGACATGTGTGTGGACAGGTAGAACTCACCGGTGTCATGGATCCACTCAAGAGCCTGTACAATACATGAAAACACACGTTAGTGTACTCCGCGCAGTTCATTTCAGTTAGAGTTCACTGAGCATTAGAACTTGAGGCTCTGAGATGAAGTGAGTGTCAGTGGTCAGTGTAAACAGAGGGACAGATGGCCAGGCGGTGCTCTGCAGTGCAGCGGTCTTTAGCAGTGAGTGTTGTGGGGAAACAAAGCTAATCAGCTTAATGAGAATGTTGAAAATGGTAATTAAAGGCAAGTCAGGGTGGTATGAGTTTGACTGTGATGCGCTGCCTCAGGAAAGCAAACAGGAAAGAGGGAGAAATGGAAACACGGAGTGCAAACATGAGCCAGTGAGTGCGCCTGTGTGTGAGACACAAACCTGTTTGGCGCTGCGCTCAAACACCACATATTGCTGGCACTGGTCCAGCCTTCTCTTCCTCATTGTCCAAAAGTGCAAGACACGATTCTCCCTCTGCAGCAACTCATTCAGGATGTCTGAACAAAAACACACACAAAAGATCTTTTTCCAGGGCACAAAAACAGAACCATGACACCAAAAGCCTGAAACTGCGCCGTTTCCAGTAAATACAAGGTTCCGATAACAGATAACTGAACAATACGAGTAATGACAGCAGGCGATGGTACTCAGGTAGGAGGACTAGCAGAACTGTGCGGTACTGATATTCCCCAAAATAGACCCTGATATTAATTTCCAAAAGCTACTTTCTATGGCACACAGACAGTTCGGTATGGCAACATTTCATCCGCAATCACAATCTTTTCATTAGGGTTACTAATCTGAGCTGGTTGAACAAACTCAGTAATCCTTAATTCAAACAAATGATGTAATCACTTCTGTAGTCAGATATTAGAAAAATAAACCAGAAGCTCTTTATACTTTATTTGTAAATGTGTCTGCTTTCACTGCTTCTTTTGGTCCTTATACATGTTTTAAATGTACACTGCTTAAGCACTGGATATCTATTATAGCAAGGGCATGCACTTGGTAATGAGGTGTGTTTCTGAATGTGTGTCTATCATGTGAAGACAAAAGGATGGATTCACCCCAGAGACAGTATGTCTAGTTCTGCAGTGCTGAGGCCTGACCCACTTACTGTTTCCAGATTCGTGAGTCATTAAATGACAGAACGTAACAGAACAGAACAGGGATGTTACAAACTGGGCTAAACTGGATCTAAGTGGGTCAGCTGCTGCAACCAACTCTGGTCAAAAAGATAGAACCATGCAATATTATATTTCTACACTAGATGTCAGAACAGAGCTTAAATTAAATGCTAAAGAAACAAACATAAAAGAAATATATTGTTCTCTTGTCGGCAGACCAGCTGTGTTTAGATATGCCTCCGGAGACAACAGCCAGAAAGACACATGAAAACAGCACGAAGAGTGTGTTTGAAATGAAAAGCGTTGCCATAGTCACAGCCAATTGTTAGCAATTCTTTGTAACGGAATCACTGCAAACATCCTGAGATACCCTGTCCTCCTACACGGTTGTGTGAACTCACTTTTGACCTGCTGCTCGGGTGCTTTGACGTGACTCAGCATCCCAGGCATGTTCACACTGTTCCTGTGCATGTACTTGAGGAACACATCAGCGTTTCGTCTGGCCAGGGTGCATGCCTGAAAGGAGATGCATGCACACATGTGAATCACGAGAACTCATTAAAAAGCTGCAGAGATACTGTAGCCTTAGGGTATGGTACCTTGAGGAAAGCCTCTTTCTGCTCCAGGTGCTTGCTGATCATAGGGGTGACATGGTCTGTCTCACAGTTAGGACCCAGTTTGTCTGCTCCGCCACACCAGTCCTCCTCCCGCTTATACTCCTGCTCCAGACTCTCCAAAACACTGCATACCTGCACAGCAAGCCAAACATTACAACCACAAACGCCAAAGCAGATGTTCCTGTTGCAAACATGTCCGTGATACTCCATCACATCCTCATTAAGACAGAGATAACAAATCTTTCCTTTTTTGACTAAATAACTTTAGAAAAAGATTATAACAAGGCTCGTTTGAATAATTGAAAAATCGGTCACTCAGGCTGTTCAGGGGTCTATTATTTCTTTATTACAATATAACATACCATAGAACAGACCACTGCTATAAAGCTTGTTATTAGCAGGTGCAATAAAATCATTACTTAATCAAAGAAATAATTTTTTATCAATATTTTGCATCAAACTGCTAATTTGATTAGAAACTTCCATCCATTCTCTAATTGGTTTAGAAAGGGGGGAAACCCAGGCATCCCTCTCTCCTGAGACTCTACCCAGCTCATCCAGTTGAACATGCCCAGAACACCTCTAAAGGGAGGCGACCAGGAGGCATTCTAATCAGATGCCCAAACCACCTTAACTGACTCCCTTTGATGCAGAGGAGTAGCGGCTCTACTCCAAGTTCCCCCGAATGTCTGAGCTTCTTATTTAGTCACCTGCTGTGTAATAAGTGGGGTAACATACAGCGAAACTGCCAGTACTGTGAAAAAAAACCCAGAAGAGTGATCAGGGTTAAGAGGGATTGCTGTGACTGTTGCGTTGAAGACATGTATTTATAATTAGTGCGGAAGCACAGAATCATTCTAAAGCAGTGTGTTTTAATTGTTAGAGTTGTCTGGTAAGTAGTGATTTTACAACACTAAACACTCTTCTCTTGCTATCCGGATGTGATTTGTAGGAAAACCAAACACCACAAGAGGTTTATTTTACTCTGTAACTAAACCATACCTAATGAGCCACTGCATGCTTTAACTCAATAACAAACGTCTTCTGCATGTTTGTGCATGCACACATGGCCACCCATCTGTTTTCTTTGTCTTTTACTTTCTTATAGTTCACAGGTGTCAAACCCAAAGCCTGTGGGCTAAATCTGGCCCACCAACTCATTTTATGTGGCCTGCAAGAGCTTTCAAAAAATATGATTATCGTACATTCTTTGCAAAAGCCATTACCATAAAACCTAATTCATCATCCTTCCACTAGGTGGCAGCAACCTATTTCAAGTAAACAACTAGTCATTCATGCCTCAAGAAAGATAGCATGCTAGCTTGTCACTGTTACGTTGTCACAAAATATAAGTGAATAAAGGAAAAGAGGTCAAATACCTAAATTAATTAATTTAAATACCTAACTAAACTAATTTTAGAGTAGATGTTCAGTGATTAACTTTACAGTTAGTGATGTAGCCCTCAGTGAAAATGAGTTTGACATATATGGAGCAGAATTACATTCAGCCATGACCCTCCTTTTTTCAGTGTGACTTTCATTCAAAATTCCCCGGTCGTAATTTTAACATAAATAACGATTCATGTGTTTTCCTACCTCCCCTAACCACATTGGACCCATGTGTTAAAATACTGTATGCCTCATACATTTCCTTCAAACTAAAGGGGCTCTGCTGCTGTTCGGGCTGGGAACTCAACATGTGTAGAAACCATTCTCTCACCTGTTCCGAGGTCTTGTAGAAGGCCACTGAGGCATTGACAAGTTTGAGACGGTCCTCCATCTTGAGCATGAGCTGCTGCCAGTGAGACGCCACATTCTCAGCACAGTCACGGATCATGTCCATGTCATAGTGATTGGCCTGCAGCATCGCCTCTGCCTTCTGCTGGACCTGCAGGGCGCTCTGATGCGTTTTCTGCTCAGAGACAGACAGAACAGCAACACAATTACATCAAATACACATAACAGGGAAAATGAGAAATGTTTAAAACATGAGTGGTGAAAAGGAAGGAACTTATTACTCCCACGGGCCAAGCATGTTCAGGCCGAGAAAGAAAATGAATTGTAGACTCAGTTTATTCTACTAATCTGCTTCTGAAAGAGCCTAATTACATGAATCACAGCTGAAGGACATCCTATTGGTCATTTATATCCCCACTATAGAGTCCTATCTCTAGAACCACAAGAATGGAAATCTCAGAGAAATGAAGAGGCAATTATAACAGGCTGCTTTCTCTCCAAGTTGTTACCGCTCCTAGCCACACATGCAAATGTAATCTGCTCTTTTAAGCAAAAAAAGAGAAAAAAAAAAGAACAGAAAAACTTGGCAAGCTTCCTCTGCTGTGCAACAAATTCAACCAGTTCGAGGATTTTTAATAAAATGAGTCTTTAACAGTTTTATTTAAATGATGGTAATAAATAAGAGTGTAAGCTGTAGTTATTATCCTGTCATTAGATATGTAAGCTTCCACTGCAGCCGTTTGTACCACTAAACTAACCAACTCTCAACAGGCTGAAGAGTCAGTACAGATCACTCTGTAGAGGTAATGAGAAACGGGAGAGGAAAGTAGTAGGGAGCTATAAATGTACCTCGATAGCATGCTGGAACTGCTCATGCTCTCTCTGTAGCTGCTCAGCCTCCTGCAGAGAACTGGCTGTGATCAGACTGGCATTCAGCATCGACTCGCCATTACGGATCCATCCCAGGACCTGACACACACACACACACACACACACACACACAAATCAATAAAAACATTTTAAAATCCACATTTAAATATATCTGGTGGAGCAAACACATGTTCACTGACCTTTCGTGTGGCACTAATTGGTATATATAATGTCACACTATGCAAAATAGTATTTCATCCTAAATAACAAAAATTATTGTTGTATAACAGGCCTAACTTTAGGTTACGTTACCTGAATGTTTGCTGCTAACTGTTTATACTAATAACTTCTAATGATCAAAACATATGATTGAGCTAATCAGTGGCCTGAATAACGTATGTAAGTAAACATATACATAATATACATAAGTATACATATAGCGTTAAGAGTGCACTCATGGACAGAAAAGCACACAATTTCCAGTGGAACGAAAATTGGCGCATCAAAATACCTTCCGTGTAATTCACATGAAAGGTAATAAGGCGCATTTAGTCACATTAAGTATTATAACAGAGCCCCATACTTTTGCAAATATTGTGAGGCTATGAGCCTCGGTGCTCATGTGCTCACACAGGCGACCCAATGGATAAAAAAAATGGTGAGAGACATATATTGCACACACACCACTGCTGAGTGTACTTGCACATTGCAGAAAATTCTTGTTTTTCAATGATTTCTCTTCTTGAGAAATAATTTCTCGAATATCATTGATAAGACAATAAGTTATACTAAAGGTGTTTCTTTACTAAAAATAAATGCAAAAATTTTCAGAGCTCCGTTTTTAGGCAATGCCTCAATATTATTACTATATCTACAAAGACATGGCTATTTTAAAACGTGCCCTGTATGAAGATGATTTGAAAGTACCCATACATTATAATCAGTGCTATAAAAAAAAAAACAGCAGTGTTACCTGCTTGACCTCTGCCTGTAGGTGGCGTAACTGTACACACTGCTCCAGGTGACGGCGGTGCTGCTCTGCAGCCACATCTAGCTCCTGCTGCTTTTCATGCAGGAACTCCAAAAGATCCTGAACTCGTGTGGCCATGTCCACATCCCGATCACACAGCAACTCCACACCTACACACACACAAATTCATAGCAAGAACGAACCATACACAGTTAGCACAGACAAGGATCAGAGACTGACTTTCTATAGAGCAGATACTGAAAGGGTGACAAGGCTGATTCGATAAGCGCCCCAACAGGAGCTGGGTGACAGCAGAGATTAATGTGCAAATTGTCTCCATGTGGTCATTTGATGTAGGAGGTAAAATCAATGATGCCAGAGACAAAGATTAGGATTAGAAACCTACACTGGTGTGTGTGTGTGTGTGTGTGTGTGTGTGTGTGTGTGTGTGTGTGTGTGTGTGCGCGCGTGTTGCTCAGGACAGAATGGAATCAGCAACAAAGTCTCAGATCAGTAAAGCAAGAGTCATACATCACCACATTTGTCAGGATGTCATATATACTGGAACAGAACAACAGATCTCTACAGTTTTGCATTTCTGAACAATGCTTTGAGTTTTCGACAGTGTTCAGATGACTACAAATCTGCATCAGAACATGTCATGGTGGTGGTTTATTCAAAGAGAACCCTACTCTTCATGTAATTTAATAAATCTATTATAAAATGATGTTTGGCATCATAGAGAACAGAACATTTGTACTAGACAATATCTGTGTTATGATCATTTATTCAATCAGGGCTCATTTCTCATACACTGCTGAATATAATATTTAGCATACACTACATAGGAATGGTGTGATCTGATTGGTTTGCTATCTTGGGATTAAAGAACATTATCCACCTCACATATTCACGAGAATTCATTTAGAATTAAAATAAAAAAACAAAACAAATGATTTTAATATTTATTTAAATATTTCATATAACAGAACGAGTCCAAGCTAATAGTAAGCAAAAAAGCCTGAAAACGGGTTTAGAAAATAAAATAAACAAAAGAAGCAGTCGGTCATTTTCGAGCCCTGTGACGTGCTGCTCAGGACGGGTTAAAGGGCTCATGATCAAGAGGTCGTGGGTTTGAATTCCCATCAGATCCCCACCGTGTAAAGACCCCGGGTAAGTACTTAATGCCAAGTGTGTCTCTGTAAACTCAGAAGTATAAATAGGTTCCAGTAAAAAAATACTGGGATGGAGTCGTTTCGTGCTATAGAAACCGTGATAATCTCCGGCCTTATAACCCCTGAAAAGCCCTGAGATTGCATAACACATGTCATTTCCTCTAAGGATGAAGTAAACTAAGCAAAGACTGCAATACTGAGGCTGCAGACTGATTTAAGCCATGAGGTGAGCTTGCCCAGGTGAATATGGACGTCATATCTGAGTGTGCTTGAAGGGTGTGTATGTGTGTGAGGAAAAAATTGAGCCTCACCAGACGCCTGAACTTCATTGACGTACTGCAGCAGCTCCTGTCCCTGATGGATGACGTCGAAAGTGAGGTTGTTCATGGTAAGTGCCTTATCTGCATGATGCTGCAGTCTCTGCTCAGCCAGTGTCAGGTCCTCTGTGTCGAAGTCACTCATCTGTTGTGATAACTCCTCATTCCAGGAGTCCAGATCGGAGATAATCTGTGGAACACAGGAAAGGTTTAGTGTGCTCAGAGCCACAAATAATTTCATCCTGATAAATACAGACAATAATTCTAGGAGCCAATCTCAGCTGACTCCGGGTGAAAACAGGGTACACCCTAAATAGCTCGTCAGACCATCGCAGGGCAGCACACACCCACAGCCATCCACACTCACACCCAAAGTCAAGCTGGAACAGCCAGTTAGCCTAATGTGCATGTCTTTGAACTCTGGGAGGAAACCTGAGCACCCGGAGGAAACCCACACAAGCACGGGGAAAACATGCAAACTCCACACAGAAATCCAATCCAGGAGCTTCTTGCTGTGAGGTGGACATGCTAACCACTACGCCACTGTGCTGCGCTAGTTCACGTGAACAATTTTTTAAATAGCTCCTTTCTATGCACAGCAATGAAACCATGGAAATCACTATCATTAAGCAGAATTTTGACACCCATGACAAGATAGGAGTAAAAGGCAATCATTAAAACACTGGTCGTTTCACCTGATGAAGGAGAAGTATGGTCTAACACAGTACGCACAAGAATTTCTGCATTAAAACCAAAAGCACCTAAAACACACTTACATGTTTTCTAAGTAAAACATGCTAAAAGCTTATATAGCTTTAATTCTAAAACTCTCCCTTCTGTAACATGTTCTAGGACTGACCTCATACTGACCCTCACACTCTGCAGGCACAGTGTGTTCATGAGCTCTGAGAACAATCACTGTTGGCTAAAGTTCATTTTTAGCTTGTGAAAGCTGCAGCTCATTAATTGCTGGTTAATTGGAGATGAGACAGCAGGGAGCGCACCACCACAGCTGCTGGGCTTCATTTCAGCTAACACACACACACACACACACACACACACACACACACACACACACACACACACACACACACACACACACACA
>JAOUQZ010000028.1:10547303-10559416 GCA_028564935.1 Neosilurus hyrtlii
CACACACACACACACACACACACACACACACACACACACACACACACACACACACACACACACACACACACAGACTGCAGGTGGCACTGCATGACTCACATCAATGGCGTCACGCTCGAAGATCCTGAGCTGGAGGAAGAGCTCCAGTTTGATCTTCCTCTCCTGGAAGAGCTCCTCCATCTGAGCCTGAGCCTCATCCAGCTGCTGCAGCACACTCTCAATGTGGTTTATGGAGCTGTTGTGTGGGGCTTTATTGCTCGAAATGGCTGAATCTCTGAATGAAACACATAGTGGAGATGTCACATGTTATTTCACAGTACAGAGATACTATTTAATCACCTCGTGTTCACTTCCAAATGGATTTGATTCCAGCGTAAAGACATGTTTAAGAGAGCATGACTTCCCTACGGCACAATAAAAAAAATGTTCTGTGTGACTGTTTGTGTAACATGTAATAAATCTCCTCTTAGATGAACTACAGTTAAGGTTTAACCGTGGGAAAACTGACAACCCATACTTAGGGTTTACTGAGTTTGTTTTCCAAGCTTAACAACACAAGCGGTTAAACGGGTATTGTGGGAAAAAACACAGACATAAGGGGAAGAACAACAGAGGGCTATAATACAAAGTGTATGTATATGTAAACCCACGGGTGCAAATTTAACTTGGCTGAAAATTACCTCAGAAAACCAAAGCATGGTTAATTAGCAGCCAGAGTTTTTAAACATTACTAACTTCCAGCTCATTCATTTTAAACACGGTATTATTTATTTCCACAAAAGCACGTTATTGCTCCTTTCACTAAAACCACTTCATTATCTATGACACTGCCACAATATTTCCCGTTACAGTTAAAGAAAGAAAACAAGAAGCCATAGCTCAAAATAATGATTTCCTAAAATATATCCAGTAAGTTAAAAAATGAAAAAGTACACACACACCCCAGTGAAAACTGCAGGTTTCTGTCCTGGAAAAAATCTAAACCAAGTTAAATCATGTCAGAATATTCTTGCAAAAAAAGGCTCCAGATCCATCAAGCTGTCAGGGATATCCAGTCCACTCTTCAAATCATCCCACAAGATTTTTTAAACAGGATTTAGATCTGGACTCAAGCGACACAACGGCATAGTGGTTAGCACATAAAAACCACAACATAAAGGGTTCGATTCCTGTGTAGAGTTTGCAAGTTCTCCATTTTTTTCTCTAGTCATCATAAAGCTACTGTTTTTTTTTTGTTTTTGTTACTTTGTTTTTTTTTAAACTTTAACTTTGTTGATTGCTAGATGATATTAAAAAGATCTGCCATGACTGTACTGGTTTGCGTTTTGATATCAGAATATAAAATACAATGATGTATTCAAATAGGAGTGTATAGGCTATACTCCATAAATTGAATAATTAAAAACCACCAAGATAATTAAAAAGCAATAAGTAAGATCAAACAATAATAATAGCGGAACTCTGGAGCTCCATACTTAAGCAAACGCCGTAAAAAGCCATGAGCACGATTTGTTTTTGTCACATCCGCGCTCATGTCCACACACATAAAGGTAGGTAAAGTCTGTTGGGCTTTTATAGCCGAGACTACTGGATCATCAGGTTGCAGCTTATCCTCGGTTTCCGTAGTGTGAAGCATCCAGGAGTCCTCCTGGATGTGATGCTAGTCCATCGCAGGTTGCCTACCCAGTATTTTTACTCGTGTCCACATATGCAACCCAATAAATGAAGAAAAATGGTGTTAAAAAATGTATCACAAATGTGCTGTACTTTCACTTATTCTAGCAGCCTATTCTCTTAGTTACAGATGCAAACAATATTTATTACATTCTTCCACTGTGAGGAACCCTGTTAGCCATGCAGGCTTCAGACAGATCATTTCCATGCTTATCAACGATTACCAGTTAAATCAAAGATCAATCCACTGGGATTAAATGTCTGAGAAAAGAAACACCAGGTTACCATGTTTCTTCAGTCAGGCAGAAAAACTACAAAAGATTTCTTTCCAGCAGGGAATGTTAACTGCTTGACCTTCATGACTAAATACTTCACACCTCCATTATGAAGGACCACATGGAATCAAATAAGGCATGGACTTGTGAGTGTGATGTGTTTTCTATTTGGATAAACTATACATGCATCCACACACCAGTGGGTGCGACTGTGTGGTACGTATGCCAGCCTGTGAGACAGTGAGCTGCGAGGCTTTTTTTGTTTGTACCACTGTGCATGGGTGGTTGAAGTACTCCTCTACATAATTAGCTGACAATTATTAAACCTGTGGTTATGTAACAGGACTGCATAACAAAGTGCCCGGCGTATAAGGATGAGTGGGGTGGATGAGGGTGGAAGTGTGTTCCTGAAAGCGAGGATGACATCACCAAAGACACTTAGATTAGAAAAATCACAGCCACACGACTCCATCTATATTCACCTCTGATGCTTTTACCAGGTTGTAATTCCTGGGACTCGACAATATCCATACTAACACTTTTTCCCCCATCATCTATAATCTACATTCATGGTACCTATTATACATGCCAGTCCCATGTTTGGACTAATAAACAGAAAATAGCTTGAAAAAGAAATCTTGTGTGATTACTTGTGTGACTCGCTGCCCTGTCACAGCACAAGCAGTAGTCTGAAAAGATGCTTCGTATGTCTTGAAAGAAGCACGAGTTAGACTACAGCTCCCCGAGTTTTTCAGCTGACATTTGATATGAGAGTGCTGATTGGTGGGTAGGAATTGGCAGAACAACAAAAGAAAGAAAAATATCAAAAAAGAGTTAAAGCCTTCCCTTTTCCCTACTTCTTTCAGTGCTCTCAAAACATATCCATATTTACCAACTGGATGTGCACTAAAAATTCTGAGTGCTAACGCTAGAAAGAGGGCTTCCTGGATTGACAGGCAGATTAATATCAGTGTTTCTATAGAACCTGAGGTGCACCAGAGAACAGGGTTTTCCCATCCAAGCACAGGACGTTTTGACATCCAAAAAAGGGTTAAAAATAATACAGAAAGCTCCCTGATTTAAATATAGCAGAGTGCTCCGTTAGACTCAGATGCTAATGAATGAGCTAAACAGACTGCATCACCAGCACTTAAAAGCTAAATGGCCATGTCTTTATGATAAGCGTATCATCTTTGTGACAGGGTTACATTTTATGAGGAAAACCAGTAATCAGTGATCTTGTATACATTAGCATTTAAACTTAACCCATAAAAATGCATAATATGAGATGATCGATCAGGAAATGACATCACATACATATTAAGCTGTATTAAATTTTAATACCCTAACTGCTGTCATCATATGCATTATGGGCGCCATGCATCAATTTTTGCCTTTGCATATTATAATAATATAAATAATACAAAGGACCGGCTGAGAACAGGCAAGAATCCACGGGGTAAAAATAAACCTTCTTTTCATGCTAAACTTAGTGCTTTTTATATTAAGCTCTATGGCATTAAGCTATACCTCACATAAACAAAGGTTCATTTGCAACAGTAATGATTTACATATAATCCGCATGAAATTCGAATTAGGCTGCACTGGCTGGGTGTGTGAGGTTGGTGCGCATGTGAGTGACGTGGATGAAGCTCTAGCAGGAGCAGTGTGAGCCAGCTGACAGCGAAACACTGAGCGCTAACACTGCTTGCCTGAGGGCTGCTGAGAGACTGAGAGACTCCAGGACCTATAACAAGCTTCCCTTTCTACCCTTCTCACTCGCACACGCTCACACTTTCTCTCTCACTCGGAGCTTACATAAGCAGGCAGATCTGCTAAAACTCAGACCTCACGTCTCTCTGCTGCAGCACACTGCATGTAGATTATGACTGACAAATGGATTCCACTAGTAAGTGTCACAAAAACGGGAAAAGGAGGCTCACAATCTAACAAACCACACTCCAGCACTGACTGAAACAGATCACGATTTCATTTTTCCTTAAATGCTATTCAGTCATTTGATTGATTTATTTTTTTTTAACCAACACATTGTTTTTCTTCATTCTGCCTCACTGCTGCTAAGCTTTCCAAGTCTAATTGCACAATAGTGTATAAGGGGCAGGATGCACCAATTATTTGCACTGGTTTCTTCCATTCAGTACCGTTCTAGACCCTCTCACTGTGAAGATGAACAGTGTTTATACAGAAGACAGAACTTTTTCCACATTGCCTTCACAAACTGCATGTCTAACGTCCCTTGTAGACTCTGAAATGTTTACACGCAGACAATATTTTCACTGTTGATCTGGTGCTACTTAAACAGTTGAAACACGTCTGCGTGGATGCTGCAGATGAGCAAAAGGGGAGGAAAAAAAAGCAAGGCGTGCCTTTCAAACAGGAAACTGTTCTGAATCCAAAATACGCAAGTAAATCTCAATAATTCCAGATTCATACATCACTTGTCTTATTATAATTGGGGAGAAACAAAAGACAACTGTTTTTAGGCCATTTCTCTGAGCCATAACACATACAAGTATACTATGATGTGAAAATATGGAACTACTTGTCACTATTTCATCAGTATCAGGAGTTTGATTCTCAACAATGACACAGTCAGTCCTAGCTGGGCGTCTCGAAAGTGTAAACTGTAAAATAAGCTCCCAGGGGCTCTCTGAATGGGAGAGAAGGGATGCTCTCTCTTTCTGCGCTGTCCATCACACTGACACTAACCAATCACAGAGCAATAACCAACTACACAAAAACCCACAATCCTCATATACAAAATACAGCTCTACTGCACAGCTGTGTTTATTGCACGTCAATTCACCTAGAGGTTCCCAGGTAACCATCTCAGAATTCAGTGAAACTTTAACCAGACATGGAACATGTTTCAAGATGAACACATGCAAAATTTTAAGGTCCTGGTACAAAAACTGAAATATGTTCATTTAAAGATTGCAGGCTAGTACCCCTTTGTCGCCCCGCGACTTGCAATTTACCATTTTGGGCATTTTTGAAAGCTTGTAACTCCCCTAATAATTACTGTATTGGGCTGAAACTTTGCATACCAACAGAACAGAACCCACTCTGTCAGAATCTGCAGTTCTGCAAAAAATTTGTCAGATCTAGTTTGCTACTGTTACTGCATTTTTGAACAAAGTATTTTAGAATTTTTGAAAATATATTCACCACCCCAAAGGTATTTTTATATCAAATTTAAGCATATTTCCACGTAAAACAAACAGTTTTTAAGAAGAAATGTGATATGGTGTTTTAGTGAGTGTCCAAAACCTGAATAGTAGGTGAAAATCTTGCGAGCCCCTGAAGATGATTAAACTTTACCACATGCAACATGTATGTCAGATCTAGCAACAGACAAAATTTCAGCCTTGTTGCTCATTTCCTTCATACTTAGCCATCATCTTGAAATTTTCATAAGTTTCTCCTGTGAAATTTTTAGAATTCTTTTGTCTTTGCACTTCCCTTCTGAAGAGAAATAAAAAAAATGCATAAATATTTTGCATGAGATCAGAATATAGTCTCAAACTGGTACCAGAGTAATAATAAACGAAAACAAATGTCTTACATTTGCTTTTAGAACAATTAGAAATGGTAAATTGCAAGTCGTGGGGTGACAAAGGGGTCCTAGCCTGCGATCTTTTAATGAACATATCTCGGAAAGTTTTTGAACTAGGACCTTGAAATTCTGCATGTGTTCATGTTGAAACATGTTCTATGTCTGGTTAAAGTTTCACTGAATTCTGAGATGGTCTCCTGGGAAGTTATCTGAAAACTTTGTTAAAATAACTTTTTTTTAAGGTTTGGGAATGACAATAAAACCCTCTTGACTATTTGCTGGCATTAACAAGGCTTGAGCTGATTTACAGGAGTAGCAGGAACTGCAAATAGTCCATCGATCTCAATTGTTAATAAATTGCGACTAAAATCAAATGCCAGAGGGGGGAAAAAAAACCATGTCTGGAGTTTAAAAGGCTTTTCACACGCAGACAGCAAAATTACTCCATCTTTCTCGTTCGGCTCCCAGCCTGAAAAGGTCAGAATTTCCTCCCAGTACAGCTTTTCATACAGCAGGTAAAAAAATTTTATGCACCTCTCATATGGTAACCATGGTAACAGCAACACTATGCACTTGGACATAGGCAATGCATTTAAAAAAGCAACTGTTTGGACTCCCCTTTTCAAATTATTCTTTCAGCAAAATATAAACATGTGAGATATGAAGTGATCTGGATGGGTCTACATACAAACCGCAAATTAAATGAAAAATTATTTTAAATGTGAAGAATCTCAATACAGCACCACGTCAATTGGATTAAACTAAAGCCGAATGATGGAGGTTAAATTTAGGCTTGAAGACGTTTGGGAGAACAGGTTTTAAATCGAGTGGGCGTGTACCTGAGCTGCTGAATGAGATCTTCGCCCTCCTTGATGACGTTGACTGTAACCTGCAGAGTGGTTTGCTGCTGCTGGCCAAAGCGTTTGATGAGATCCTGCACCGCCTCCACCGACTCAGCATACACATCATCCAGCAGCTCCTTCTGTAGCTCTTCCAGCCATGTCCACAGCTACACACAAACATTTTGATAAGAGTTTGATAGCACTTTCATGCTGCTATATCTGACTGTGTTGGAGAACAATGTGGAGCAAATCAGAAAAAATAAAGTGAAGCGAAAAGCACTGAAGCACCTCTTTCACGTGGGTGTGGAAGGCGACGGACATGTCAAGCAGGACCTTACGCTGTTCTACCCGTCTCACGAAGTCCTGGATGCGGTCCTCCAGCTGGTGGGCGGCCTGGTAGATCTCCTCCGGGTCACACTCGCCCGTCTGCGCCAACTGCTCGGCCGCCTCCAGAAGCTTATCTGCGTTGGTGTATGTGTTCTGAGCCGTGCACATACACATCATACGTACAGTCATGGGTACAGCACAGAAACATACAGTACATCAGTACATATACTCACACATGCAAAACAATGCTGACATCTCCATGTTCTATCTGTCGGTACAGTGTATCGGCCCATTAGAGGCTACGTATCAGGATTGTATTAGCTATTCTGATCTTTATGATCTAACAGAATCAGACAAAACCTACGGATTTACTGTACATGGAGCAGAATTCACTTTAAGGAAAAAGCAGAAGAAACAAGAAAACAAGTGAGAGAAAAAGGAAGAGAAAGAGGGAGGGAAGTACACACCTGTGCCACTTCTTCAAAGTCCTCATGGCGTTTCTGCAGTGCTCTGGCACGATGGAGAGACTTCCCTACTCCTGTGTGCTTACTGAGGAACGCCTCACCGTGGTTCTCGATCCAGTCCAACACCTGCACGTGGGTGCACACACAAACACACACACAATAAATTAAGACATGGAGCTTTTTAGCTCATGGAAGACAGATGTGAGTATAGTCCTGTCAAACAACTCGAGCTGATTACGACACCACAGAGAGGCAGCAAAGCTAAACATGCAGATGTGCCCTGAAAAGGTGATGTGTTCACTCTCTGTTCCTCTGTCTCCCTGTCATACTTCAAGTGCACTGCACCTGAATGCTGCAGAGAACTCTGGTTTCCATAGCAACAGTATTCAGCTCTATAGTGTTGAGTCGTAGCACATTCCTCCATATGCGAACATCCCAAGTCCCACACACACAGACCAAACTGACTCCGGCACATGACTGCCTATAAATCCTGCAAGTACACAGAGTGCGCTGGAGAGACTCAGACTGAGACTGAACTAAAAAGAGAAAGTGGGGGAAAAAGGCAACCCAGGAGGACTTTCCTACTGTCTAATTATGTGTTTATTTCTGTTGTGTGCACATGAAAATAAATCTATGCTTCTGCTTGCCAAAGATGCTGTGGTGCTGTCATGTCTTGATGAAAGACATGGTATCGGCAGTAATTACACATTCAGCTATAGCTTGCTCTAACGGGCATGGGCTTTTTTCTTTTTGTAAAGCCATAGGCTCTCAATGGTGGAAAAAGCCTGCAGAGGTTAAAAGGTGGTCAGAGAAACTGAGCTGCTACACCCACTGTGCAACATTACATTAGCAAATTAGCAAACAAAAAACTGCAACCTGGAGGCTTCGCTTTTAATTATTCATTCAGATCCATCTCCCCTTCTGCCTTTGTCCTTCCATCACTCCCTTAATGCTCTTTACATTCCCACTCAGCCCACTCCTCTGTATGAAGCTCAGATACTGACAGGGACCTGCATATTCTACTAAAGCGTTGAAGCCTTTCAGAGGCACTTAAAAAATGATGTTAAAAACGTGTAGCCATGACATCCTAAAGAAAATATATTTAAAAATAAATCCAATTTCTAACATATCACAACATTTAGACTGTAGTGATACAACACAAATACAAAATCTCATTTTATGTATTAGCTGAATATTGAATTCTGACTGGTCTGTTACAAACCACTTAAAGCTGGAATTGACCGATGAGATTCCAGTAATCAACTAAGGTAAAAGGTAAAAAGGTCTGTTGGGCTTTTACACCCGAGCCTAGTGGCTCATCAGGCTGGAGCCTAATCCGGTTTCTGTAGCGTGAAGCGACTAGGAGTTCAACTCTTCCTGAATGGGACACTAGGTTACCTTCCCATTATTTTTACTGGTACCCATTTATACTGCCGGGTAAACAGAAGCACATTAGTGATTAGGACCTTACTTAGGGGTCTAGCACAGTGGTTTAAGAGGGATTCAAACCCATGACCTTGTGATTAGGAACCCAGCACCCTAACCACTACACCAGCGGCAGTAATCCAGCACCAGTAATCAGCTAAGACATATTATATCTGATAACCCTTTTATCCCTGATTAACCTTTTATCCCTGCACACCCTTTTGAGCTTTATTATTGGTGCTATGTTGAACAGACCATTGCAATGGACCCCATCATTAGTTAAAGCAAGATAATAACTCTTACATCAATAAAATTATTTTTAAATCAACATATATTTGACACAATAGTGTCAAATTGCTAAGTAGAGATTAATGCAAGATAATGTACAATAAGAAGGTCATTAGTGCAAAATGAAGCCCTTCGGGGTGATCCCTGCATTACCATGCACACGTTAATTTTGCAATCATGACTGCCGAACTGTGCATTAGCACTTACACCATCAATGATGACGTGATGGGACGCAAAGCGTTTTATTCCTCTTACACCACTGCAATGTACCACTGACAAAACTCTTTCATTTACTAATTACTAATTAACATGTCTTGCTTTTTATCCCTTTAAAGTTACCTTTATTTCTGGAGTGCTGACACTGGAGACTACACGTGTGATAAATATCATATTGCCACGTGTTCATGTTTTTATTAATATAACTGTTGTGTTTGTTCAGTATACGGCGTAGATTATATGGTGTGTTGACTATACATGTTCCTGAAAATGAGCTGTGCCTATATTCGACTGCTGTTACCTGTCAAAGCCTCATATCAACACACACCTTGTGTAACTGACCCTGAGTAAGTAAGGAATATATTTTACATTTTTTATTTATTTATTTTATCAAAAGTAAATAAATTGATCAATTTCATCACACATGAAGCCTTAAGTGTAAAAGTGCATACATTTTAATAAAACCAGTACAGTATTAGGCAGGAGAATCCACCTACACACTATTCTCAGCTTGCTCTATAATGTCTGACTGCACTATGTGTGTACTTATGTGTGTGTGTGTGCACCAGGGATGGAAATTAGCACCCGCCACCTGCTAAATGCGGGTGAATTTGTGTGCTGGCGGGTGAATTGAATGTTTACCAGCCACTGTGGCGGGTTCAGTCAGATTTGATCCAATTAATCTTAATGATTGATATCTTGGTTGAGGCATTACCAGTGCGCTTTACACAACCCTAGAGTTAGATCCGGTAAAATTATACTTTTCTGATTAGACCAAAGGGTCAGTTGGACTTCACTAGCAAGTCTTCACTTGGACTTTTCACTGCCAATAATTATTACTCCGCGTTCTGGTCAGCTGAGCCGGATGTATATATCTATGGAGTCAGCTACACCGTGCTTGGCATTGGCAACCATCGTCTCTAAATTGGAACTATTTATTCTGGCGCTCAAATAAAGGTAAGCGAGAGCTACTTTTTTGTCAGAGTTTACAAGAACTGAAGTAAATTAAAATGTGTAACATGGCAGGAGTTAAAAGAACCGCTGAAGAGAGTGTGAAGAAGAAAGCGGATCCAAGTGAGGAAAAGGCCAAGAAGAGATTTTTTTTATGAAATATAGACAACAGCAGAGAGTGGGGCATGCCGGTGTTGGCTTGTGTACGAGGAAGAAAGTCAAACGATCTACTGCTCAGTTTGTCATCAACATGAATCGGACACTCGGAAATTGAACAGTTTTATCGCTGGCACCAAAAACCTTAAACTAGATACCGTGAAAGGCCATGAATTATCCAGGTGCCATATTCATGTCTTAAAGATTGCTATGGGGAAATCAGTGCCTGGAGACAGCCCAGCCATGAAAACCCTCAACAGCCTGATGACCACGGAAAGTTTTTCACTATTATTTATGAATGCCCAGGCAATTGCTAAAAAAAGGAAGGCCATTTAACGACTTCGAATAGCAATGCATGTAAGTTATGTTTGTTTACTCTATGCATTACTGTTAGTTGGAATTTTGCGAGTTAATGTCATTCTCAGTAGTTACTAAGTTGGAAGCTAGTTAAGCTAACTTGCTTCGCTTTTGGCATCTTTTTGTGTGCGTCCAGCCTGGACACTATGTAATTGTGTGAGTGAAACCATAGTCTGTATATATTGTGTGTTTTATGGCTGAGAAATCGAAAGCAAAGCCTTCCCAGCAGAATATTGCCAGATATGTTACAGAAAAGATACCAGTGATAACATTGTCAATTAGTTCTGTAGTTGTTTGCATGTCCAATTGGTTACTTTGATCATTTTTGCACCAAATTACCTACTTTTCGCCATGTGTTGATATTTTCCTCAATTCCGAATAAATACATTTAATGAAAAGAAATGAAATGTTAAATAAACCTGATTTAGCATGGTAGATCGCTTTGCATTGTTTTCATATGCAGGTATAGTGCAACATTTGGAATTGGGACATTGAGGTTAATGGGTAATTGTTCTGAACTGTGATAAGGATTTGGTTTTTAATAGCTGAACTGTGGTAACTTCTCTTCTTACATCTGGCAGACTTTTCTGCAACAATTTCTACTTCCATTGTGTGGGTCTAGTGCAGTTGAACATAGGGAATAATGAAGTACAGTAAACTCTATAGTTGCAAGTGGATATTGCTAGATATTACTAACCTTCTAATAACCTAATGATGCAATTTCCACTTCCTTTGTGTGGGTCCAGTGCAGTTGAATATATGAAATAAGTTGAAGTAGGCTTACTGTAAATCCCTGTATTTGCAGGAAGATACTGATATATATTTAACATATTTGATATATATTTTACCCCTGTAATCATTCACATAATTACTGAATAATCAGCTTTTGTAACAAGTACTGATTGGAAAATACTGTGTGCATGTCTTATACAAAAAGATATGTTCCTAGGCATTGTACTGCAACTGTACACATCAACGATTAATTATAAAACAGCTGTCATATATAAAAACAGTTTTCAGAATTTACCAGCCACAGTGGCAGGTGGACAAAAAAGTAAATTTCCATGCCCAGTGTGCATGTGTTCGCTACCTGTTGGACATCCTGCTGGAACACACACAGCTGCAAACGCTGGTGTAGACGCACTTTGCGATGTTGCCAGATGTTTTCCAGCTGTCTGTGGTGGTGCAGCACCTCATGAATTATGTCCAGTACATGGTGCACAGCTTTGGAGTAGTTAGCAGAGGCTGTCAGTGAATCAGCGCTACCGGGGGTCAGAGGTCGCTGAAGTTTGTCCAACAAGGCTTTGCCATCTTGACTCACCTGTGTGACAGTTCATTTAGAAAAAAAAAAAAAGAAAAAAAAAAGGAAAAAAAAAAAAGGGCTTACTTCAATGGATCTTGTTCGTATTTTCCAGCTTCCTTTTCTGGTATAATTAACTTAAATTCAGATCTGGTTCTCAATGTGTAAAATTCTCCATCTCTACTGTCTGTCTCTCTCACTCACACACACACACACACACACACACACACACACACACACACACACACACACACACACACA
>JAOUQZ010000028.1:10559516-10571739 GCA_028564935.1 Neosilurus hyrtlii
ACACACACACACACACACACACACACACACACACACACACACACACACACACACACACACACACACACACTCTCTTGAACTGCTATATTTGTGGAAAATGTATAGATATAATGTAATTATCATATAATATAATATACGAACCCATTATATATAATAATTATTATGTCTAAATGCCTAACACCAACTCAAATCTAATTGTAGCATAAACCCCTTTGAAGAAGTGAGTACCAGCCAACGTGTCCTCAATCTATTGGTTAAAAAACTATTCTGGTCTTCAATATGTAACAAGTACTATACCTCAGAATAGGCAGTGGTGATGTGATCGTACAAGCCCTGGTGATGATGGATTGCATCTTCTAGGTCCTGGAGTTCAGAGGGTAAATCCCCCTCTCCACACGCCTTACACCACGAGTCCACATTACTCATGTACTGTAGGCATAAGACACAAAGAAGAGATATCAAGAAGTCCTCTAATGCTGTTAACCTTCATTGATAATAACATCCACTGCAGCCCAGTCCTACAGACACTCCGACGCGTTGCACATCCATTCATTTCATTAGCCTTAAAACAGAACGTATAACACCACCCTTGGTTTCTATTAAATTAAATTTCAAGCAGTACAGTGTAGTACATTTAATAACTAAAAACATGTATAGCACTAGTACCAGAATACCAAAATTAGATTTTCTTCAAAAAGTCTGGCATTACAGGCATTCCTTTGTATTTTCCACACACGTTCTGTCCCAATGGGATTAATAAAGAAAAAGAAATGAGGCTGAAGTATGCTAATATAGGAGAAATACTGTTTCAGGAACAGGAGCTTGCTTCAGTACTGAAGTGTAATAAAAATTTCATTCGATGGAGAAAAAACCCTCACGACCATTGACCATTCATTCCGCAGCTGAAAAAGAATATATGCATGAGAGAGAGACTGAAATCTTTGTGTGCACTGAGAGAGTATGCTAGATGGGGCAAAGCTGACAGGAAAGAAACCTTTGGAAGAAAATGCATGAAAAGGCAGCAGACAGGAGAGGAATATTCCATTGGCTCAGGGCAACCTATGCTCCAGCTACAATGTAGTCCTATACACACGGGAAACATGCTAGGTAAACACACTGCCCAGCCATTTAAAAAAGAAAGAAAAAAAGAAAAGGAAAAAAAAAGGAAGGTTGTGCATTATTTTGTGTATTACAGTTGTGCACTCTAATATTTTGTTGAACCACTCCATAAAGTCTTCTCCAGCACTCTTGAGGTGCCAATACATATGTGAAAACAATTCCTCCTGTTCCCTGGACCATTCTTTTATTATCTCAGCCCCATTATATATCACTATTTTATACCAGTGTCATTGATGTGATAACCTGCTCATTCAGTGCATTCAGGTCATCAGCTGACTTCATTTTATTGTCACGTTAATGTTGCTGAGCCTCGACCTGACCAACTAGGCAACAATGCCAAGGTGAAAACACAATGAAATTACGACTAAAGGTGGTCCAACAAATTATTAGGGTGTGAGACGTGTTTTTTCCTGGGCAGTGAATATTCAACATCGATGTGAAATTCTCAAATCTGATTGGTCACTTTGGAGTTGAGTGATTTTCTATAACAGCAGCTCTGGCAATGACTCTACCTGCAAAGCCAAATCAGGGTATTTATATTTAAGCACATATCCGAACGTTAGGGATCGGGCTACATAGACTTAGCCTGATTTTGCCATATGGGAAATATGTTCGTTGGGACATGACGAGTGAAAGTTAAAGTAAAGTGATGTAGTGTCTGGGACACCTCCCGACACCCATAGAAAAGTCTAGCATGTCAGACGTCTTTGTATTTTCTCACTGAGCTTGACAACTCATGCTACATGTTCCTTGACATTCTTTCTGTAGTCATGATTGACAATTTCTTGAGGCTCCTCCCCAACAAACTCACAAGGAAGGGAACGATGATTGGTCAGAGACAAACTTACAGTGTTGCCAGTCTCCCCACCAAGAGACAGAAAGAGATTATGCCATGACACAATATTCCTTTATATAATACAACATGGTGACCATCACGGTGTTGTGAAAGGTAAAACTATTGTAAAGTTTGATGGTGGTATTAATAATACCACCATAATAATAATGGTGGTTATTTATTAATAAATACGCACTGCATACAGCTGTTACGACATACCTGCAGTGGATAGTGGAGAATGTGTGCACAGCATTCTAACACTGAATTTACGCTGTTCTGTGCGTTTCGCTTTAGTGATCATATTACACTACAAGCAAAGCTTTTACTGCATTTTTGACAACAAAGTTTACTGACATGGCCACCAGCCACACCTTCAAACTTAAAGAACGTTTTGGTCTCTTTTCTGTTCCTTATGGGATGAACAATTAATGAAGTGTGTGTATGTTTTTGTGTGTGTGTTGGGGGGGAGGGCGGCGAGCAAGACTGCCTTTTGAGTTATTTAGCATTCATTTAATAAACTCTGAATTGCACACGTTTAATCAGTGTTCCAGGCTTTTCTTTACACACAGCACACAGTGTGATGTCATGTGCTCATGGTAGTGTTTTTGCCGAATCTAATCATTCACAACACTCAACTGGATAACGTGATGATATTCTTGGATAGAAAATGGGTCAGTGTTTCATTCCAGAGAATCTTCAATCAGAGAAACACTCTTCTGAATTCAACTGCTATCCATTATCCAGTTCAAAAGAGAAGAGGATTTCTTTAACTATGAAGGTATATATGTGATGTGCTTATGTGACAAATCGCTCATGCAGTTTAGAGTTAGTGGACAATAGAACATGGATTTGTTTTGGGTTTTTGATAAAGCGTTTAGTCAAAATAATGACTTTTTGTTATTGTGTGGTACTTTTAAGTCATTGTATGTCACAAAGCTATTTAAATACCTCCCTACTTAATGAAAGAGTGGTTTCTGATTGATGACTAAGCTCTAGAACAGAAAACAACCCATTTTATACCAATAAATATTAGATCGCTATACCATCAACATAGTTTTGAATGATTTTTTAAACCCAGCAAAAACATTACTATGGAAACATGACATCACAGCTTTCATACACTACTGAATCTTAACACTGTACCACTGAAAGCTGGGATCTGGACTCACAATGCTCTGATCTTTGAGCCCTTTGTCTCAAATCCTAAACCACCCCAGGCAAATCACTAGAGTACTTAGATAGGCTTCAGATTAAACTCATACACAAATATCATTTCGCAGACCAGTGACATAGGTTTCCGTACCTGGTCACATTTCTGATGGAAGGTAGAGGACATTTCCAGCAGTGTGCTCCTTTCATCCAGCGCGGCCGCAAAGGCCTTCCACTCCTGCTCAAGCTGGCCTGAGATCTGTTTGATCTGCTGCGATGCATAGTGGCCGGCCTCTAGCAGCCGGTTTCCCACAGACATGATGCGGTTAATGTTCACATACACATTCTGCACAAAAACAAGGGAGAAGAAGGTTTGCAAAGAATTAGAGATGGACACTTAATATTTTACACACACACACAGAGAGAGAGAGAGAGAGAGAGCGAGCGAGAGAGCGAGAGAGAGAGAGAGAAGGGGGAGAGGGAGAGGGAGAGGAGAGGGAGAGGAGAGAGAGAAAGAAGGGGGAGAGGGAGAGGGGCGAGAGAGAGAGAGCAAGAGAGAGAGAGAGAGGGAGAGTGAGGGAGAGAGAATATTAACAGTCATTAAATTTGCTTCTGAGGGCCTTTTACACCTGTGCTATGTATTTAATTCAGCATATAAAGACTACTAAGAGAGTGCTGAAAGCTGTGAAATTTAATCTGCTGAATCTACCATGGATCTATAACTCATACCTCAGACAGGCAACAGTAAAAGGAGCTGAAGGGAACCTCATATCTAGCATGCTTCTGACAGCAAGGCTCTTAATACATTTTATCTTTCTAGAAGATATGACAGATTTCATGTTTTCTGGAGCAAAACTGCAATGGAACAACTGCAGAATCTGTGCAATCTTGTCACCCATCAAAACCACCATGTGCCAAACCCGAAATTCTGGTAAATCCATCAACGGCTGTCTGCCAATGCCATGCTCATTGCCTTCCATTTGCTGTCTCTCCGAAGCAGGAAATCTACTACAGGAGCCCATGAAATGTGCATGTGTCTGCGTGGGTTTAGATAAGTCTGCAGGACACTGTTCTCACGAGGGGGAATGGTTGCTTATGCTCCATTATTGGATATGTGATGCATCAGTGGTGCTCAGTGAAGAATTTTTTTCTCTTCCATTCATCCCAGAGACTATGAAAGAGTCTTTTATTTGATGAGCATTAGATTGCTAATGAGGAGATTGTAAGAGGTGGGATACCACACACACAAAAAAAAAAAGGATGAAAGGATGAGATGCATCAAAGGGTGAGATGGCTAGTTTCAAGAGTACTATTGTACAAATAATACAAATATACAAAGCCAAGACTACTGCCACTTCCAAAATGTTACGTCTATCACAACTATACACACATAAATTCAACACTTCCACTCGGAGTGCATGTGCAAATCCTGGAGTAGTTCCCAGTGACTATCCAAGAAGATTTTTTCATGAAATGACGATCCCTAATATACATGTTACAGTCCCCACGTTACAATGAATGTTAGTTCTCATTAGCACTTACCTTATAGCTCCTGAAACCAATTAGAAATAGAACCAAAACTATTTTAACAGGAAGATGAAAAAAAAGTGCCGAAGCCAGTACACTGAAGACCGCGAGGTAGTGAAGAGTGCAGTCAGAGCTGCTGTTCTAGTATTTTAATCCCCAGCCTCCAGACATTCTGACCAGAATATTTCATAGCAGTACATGCAGCAGTTAGAAAACAGTGAAGTAATCGCTGGCAATCCAAGTGCGAGTGCTACTTAATATTATTAATTTCTTTTAGCTATTAAGTCAGAAGCATGTGAATTCACAGGTCAAAACTCATGTGGATAAATTCAGCACATAAAAATAACCACTACCCTTCACACACCTACTGGGGGCATTTTACTGCCTCTTTGTCTGAGCTCTACTTTACCTTAAAAATAAATAAATAAATAAATAATGACAATGATGATAATAATAATAAAATAAAAAAGACCAGGCAGTTTCCAGATATTTCTGCATCTCTGAATTAAGGAATCAAAAATGATCAACGCTACAACAAATATCCGCACCTATGCTACAGTCCATGACTGATTATCATACACTTATACCTCGTGTTCATCTAAAGAAATGAATATGTCTCCAAATATATTTCCTTCAGTCCAACACGTTTGTGAATTTCTCGAGCGTATTGATGAAGGTGGAAATGAAGCTCTGATCCGTATAAACAGTCCTTTGAGAAGGGAGACATGACGCCTCTGTGTCTTTAAGCTTAAACACATTTGGAACAGCTCCTCTGACCTATCGATGTTATGAATCAGCGTTAGCCAGAGTCAGTTTAAAATGTTTATTGACAATTCAGCATGTGCCTTTAGGCTACAGTTAAAATAAACAGATTTGCTGTTCTTTACAAGACCAGGATCAAACCTGTTGCCTGTGGCAGTTCCACAAACACAGGGATGGAGCTTAGGGTAAGAAACTTTGAGTTCATTTAAATATAACGTGCCGTGTGTTTTTAAAGCTTGAAGATTCAGAGGCAGTACTGGCTCAGTGGCTGCTTACAGGCAGTGTTTCCTTAACAGCATTTTAAGAGCTGGACCCTCTGTGAACTCACTGGGGGAGGCACAAACAACGACAAAAAATAAATAAACAAAGTGTTACAGTAAGTGTTCCGAAGGGACCTTGGGTAATCACCCATTGCCAAAAACTGAGAGCTGATTTTAGTCTGAAGGACTTATACAACAGCTACACGTAACAAACATTTGTAAAGGCTGGTATCATTCCTAGAGAAATTCCACACTGTAATATTAACAAAGCTTTCTCTGATGTCTACTAACAATCGGCCATAGCTACCAAAGTCAGTATGAAACAATTTATTCGTAAATCATTTGGACGAGCATTTTATAAATTAATAAATTAATTAATAAATTATAATTTAAAGGGAAACAACTGTTTTCAACTAATACTAAATTTATTCACAAGATTAAGCCATGAAATGAAAACCTTAACAATCCACTTCAAATCACATCATTTGCACAGATTACTTCACTTTCATAGAGAACGTACTTATAACCTCTAATAACTGGTTATTACATTCACAGCATCCTTATGTACAGTGAGCTGCAGAAGTGTTGTGTAGTTTCTATAAAAAATCATCCTCGTTCTAGTTTATTAGATCAGGGACTGAGAATACCATGAATCTATACTCATCATCATCATCATCATCATATCATGCCAGTACTGGATCCATCACATGGCAGTTTCATTTGTATCCTGTACGTCTAGATCAAAGCACAATGGTCCCAGTTCACACCCTCATATTATGTGCTCCATGGTCTGGTTCGGTTGTCTGCATAGACATTCAGCACCTGGGGCAAGTCCTCACTTTGGATGCTGTCTGATTTTTTGTGTATTCGTTACTGTGTAAAGTTTATCCCATTTGAAATGGACTCATTCATGATTTGGAGGGCTTCACAAAGCATGTAATGAATATGAACACTAAGATCTACTATATGACCAAAGGTTTATGGGCAGCTGACAACAATACTCATGTTTACCTATCATGAACTCCAGGTTTCGTTCCTCTTTGTGTTATAAAACATTTCCCTGTTCTGGGAAGGCTGTCCACTAGATTTGAGTGCGGCTGTGAGGATTTGTGATCATTCATCCACAAGAGCATCATTAGAATCAGGCACTAATGTCAGTGGGGTTGAGGGCAGTGCTCTGTGCAAGCGACTCATGTTCTCCCAATTTAACCATAGGAAGGCATGTCTTCATGAAGCTCACTGTATGTGCAGGGGGACTGTCATGCTAGAACAGGTTTCAGCTTCTTAGTTGTAATGAAGAAAAATTGTAATCCAACAGCAGATGACATTCGGCATAATTGTGTACTTTCAACTTTGGGAAGCCACATATTTGTCTGATGGTCAGGTGTCCATAAACTTTTGACCATATCATGTAAACACAAGTACTAAGTATACTACACTTTCTTTTTATATGTATACTAAAAAGATCAGATTATTTTAGAAATATGGAAAAATGCTGTAAAAAGCTTGTTTTAGCAGCAGACTACTGCACATTTAGTGCCATTTTTAAAATATTGCTTTTAATATTTAATATATTAATATTTCAGTGTAGTAGTGAGTCAAAATAACTTTTACTTTTGTTTTTCAGCCTTTGCTCAAACACAAATTTTTTTGCCCACAGCTGCCTTTGACCTCTGATGGAAGTTTTCTGGGGGCGTGGCTACATGTAAATGAGTTGTGTCAGGAACGTGAGGTGATCACCATCCGCACGGAAGTATGAACATCATCAGTGTTCCGGAAACTTGCAAATCTGGTGGAAATTTATGAATCAGTGTGGCTTACACAAATGTTTACACAAACATCTGTGCAAGCATGACAAGATCACCTTGGTGACCTGAAGGCACCTGAGGTTAAATTGAGAAAATATGTAAAGAACTTGGATTAGCACTATGTTTATATTTACAAATAATTATTTAAAAAACAAACAAACAAACAAAAAAAAAACCTCTACCCACTGAGTTTTAAGTGATGGTACACTTAGCCAGTGTCCTAGTGAACCTGCATCAGAATATATTCACTGATAGTGACTATAAAGCACTTCTGTATGTCAGTCTGGATAAGGGCGTCTGCTAAATGCCATACATGTACATGTAAACGTAAAGAAAAACACCAAGCCAAGCGGAAACTAAACAAATGTGTTTCAAGATGAAAACTTGTACTTCAGTACAAAAACCTCATACTTCAGTACAAATAATTTTAAGCATCCAATGCATTTGCTGAAATTCGTCACTTAGCTACTAACAGCTACCCACAAGCCATCAGGCTATTTATCTACTAATATACTGGACAAATTGCACACAATCATTTGCACACTCATTGTACACAGTGTACATGCATACACCTCATATACACACTGTATGTGCACACATTACCTCTGCACTACAGCCACTTCAGTATTTCTGGTCTCTGTGTGTGTGTGTGTGTGTGTGTGTGTGTGTATCTATATATATATATATATACACACACACACACACACACACACACACACACACACACACACACACACACACACACACACACACAAACCCCTTTTAGTTTATATTTTATTTATTATAGTTATTATTTTTTACTTAAAATTTTATATAAATGTGTCTTTATGTGCAATATTTGTTTGTTATGTGCAATATTGAGGAGGCTCGGAGTCCAAGACTCTCACTGCCAGTAATGATGTTCCATCTTTACATTCTGGACAGTCGTACTAAGCATTTCACTGCACATTGTACTGTGTATAATTTGTATGTGACAAATAAATTTGAATTTGATTTGAATTTGTTACCTGTATATGACAATTAAAACTTGAAACATAGCATATGTACTGACAATCCTGGAACTCTATTGTGCTGTGCTGTTGTGTTGCTGTTATCTTACCATACAGTTCATGGCAAAGTGATTGTGCTGTGTCTGTAGATCCATGGCATGTGAGTGATTGTTGCCAATCTCAGTGTAGCCTGCCAGAAACAAGCCTTTGTTGTGCATGATCCAGTCAAACATCTGCAAAAAAAAAAAAAAAAAAACCCACATTATTTTTTTGTAAGAAAATTGTTTATTAGTCATGAGTGGGTGAGCCTGTACTGTGCAGATTGTGATCCTGGCAGACTGGTGGGTTCAGGAAGGTGATCTGGCTAAAAATAAGACGCTTAAGAATGACCTGATTCCCAGGAGGAGAAAAAATTCCTGGTGTCTTAGCAACATGCAACAACCTCCACCCACTACTTGCATCATTCATGATGGTCTATTAGTGATGGAGCAATAAACAAACACTATTCAAAAAGGCAAAGAAAGATAAATATTCTGTTTATTATGGCCTTGATCCTGAAAAGAATTCCATTTGGTACATGCTGTTAGACTTTATGAAAATAACAAAACCTTTGAATTTAACTTCAAGTTGCTAGAGATCCAGCCATGCACAAACACAAGCCTGGCACTTTCTCAAACACTGCATTATAATGATGCACCAATTATAAACCAGAGAATTCCAACATTTAACACCTCAGTCTTCATGCACCTCTCACCTTCTCTGCGTCCTGCTCAAAAAGCCGCAACTGGAAGCACTGGTCGAGCTGCAGCTTGCGAACATGCCAGGCCTGGTGCAGGTTATGGCGTGTGCTGTGCAACTGCTCCAGCAGGGCTGTGACGCGTGGCACTAATCCCTGGGTATCTGCGTTTGGCTGGCCCTGACCCTGGGCCTCTCTCTGACCGGGCACAGTGGGCACGGTGCGCGTGGCGTAGCTCTCGCTGCTCTGGATGCGCTGCAGTAGTCGCTGACCCTCTGCATCCACCTCCTCCACTGGTGCTTTCATGACCTTCTTCTTAAGGGCGGCATGCTCATCAATCATGCGCCTCGCGCCCTCTAGCTCCTGAGGCAAGTCCTTGCGTGTGACCGTAGCCTGCATCTCCTCAAGGCGCGTCAACAAGTGCCTGGCGTTGCCTGTAAACTCTTCAAAGGCCACACGGATTTCGATCCACTCCTCATGGTTGTATTCCAGGCTGCCTTCAAAGTCAGGTGTGAGCTGGGAAGGATCCACTACTTTAGATAAACCCTCCAACGATACCATGGTGGTCTGAAGAGAGGAAAGGAAGGACAAGGACATTAAAGGCTGGAGGGGATTAAACAAAAAATGAATAAAACAAGTTCATAATTAATCATTAGTAAGCCAGGAGAGAATTACAGACAGAAACAATCCAAAAATAAATAAAAAAAGAAATAATCCACAGAGTAGCCATTAATATGGAGCGTCCCGTGTGACTCGGCAGTGCCCTTCCAGATGGAGTTAATGACCTGTAAGGTGGGACAGTTATTTTTAACAGAATGCATAAATCGAATTGAACTTAGCCACTTAGGAATAGCTAAGGGTCCAGACTAGTTACAGACAGTTTTGAGCAAGCAGTGATGCCTCGGGATAGATCCCCGCACACTCTAAATATAAACAACAAACAGGGAAAAAAACAACACTGGGAAGTATTTTGAGCTTTAAAATTAAAACTGAGCAATACAGTTATATCCGAGCCCTCCGCATGCATATATACTGGATAAAAGTTCTGAATGATTTCGCTGAAACGACTCACAGCAAGCTAGATTACACGACCATATTGTTTTGTTAGCTGCTTTTGTGCCAATCAGTAAAATCTAACTCGCTAGTTACATAATTCATTTAAAACAAACATCATGCTCAAAATCTTTTCCACTCTGCGCGAAAGACAGACCCGTGCAAACAAATACTGGAGAGTGTAAAGTCTGAATCGTGGAGCTAATTTGTTTTGCTCTTGTGAAGCGCTGCTTCCACTAAACATGTTAGAAAAGGAGAGACAAGCATGTCCAATCATTCTAACTTTCATTTCATTTCTACGCTCACAGATGTCTATTCTGAGCCATGTGGGGAAGTTAAAGCGCAGGCTGTTCTGCCAAGCCATAGAGAGAGAGGGAGAGAGGGGGGGTGTGGGGGGGGGGGGGTAGGAGCGCAGATGGACTGACAAAAGCGAGTGGGCTTCATCACGGCTGTGTGAAAAGGCAACAGTGAGCTGTTTGGCTCTTATCTCGAGTTAAATTAAATACAGTCCATTGCTATTCTTCCAATCAAATTCTGCACTCGCTCACTTTCACCTAACCGGATTTTAAAAATCAACAGGAAAGCAAGCGTTAATATTACTGTAATGCTTTTATACTGTACAGTATACTGTATAGTGAATGCACCTCTGCATATTACTACCATTAAAGCATACATGATGGTCAGAGAGGGAAAACACATCCTGGTGGATGAATTCTCATAGGTTTTGTGTACATGGCGATTTTAACATGGTGCATTGAACTTTAACAAGTCACAAAGCTGTCATTATACACTGCCAGCACAAAAAATGTCATGCACCCTTATATTTTGTTTGTCTGCCTTTAGCCCTGATTACAGCGCCTAATCGCCATGACATCATTTTGACAAACTGAAGCAACATCGCCACATTTATTTCCATCCGGAGTAGGTTTATTTTTCACCGACATCTTAAATTGATGACATGAAAATTGAACCACTCCATAAAAATCTTCTCCAGCACTTTCCAGGGATTTTAAATAGGGTTAAAGTTAAGACTCTGGGGTGCCCATACATACGTGAAAGTGACTCCTCATACTCCCTAAACCACACTTTCATTATTCAAGTCCACATTTTGTATCCGCGTCGTTGGTGGTGAAAATTGAAACGTCGTCTATTGACGTGATAACCTGCACTTTTTTTTTTCTTAACCACATACCAAATGAAGCAACAAGGTCATGGCAATTATGTGCTGTAATCAAGGGTAAAGGTGCGCCAATATATATATATATATATATATATATCTTTCTTTTTGTTTGTTTTTTTATTTTCTTATTTATTTACTTATTTATGTATTTTTAAATACAATTTTTCTTTAATTTTTGGCCAGGCAGTGCACAAAAAGTACATTAATTTTTTTATTAATTTCTTTTATTTAAAATGACCCGGGCATGGAAAAAAGTCAGTTTAACAAACACAGTTATGAAAACCGGCACCACAGCTTCATACATGTCATCATTTAATCCTCTTGGCAACTCCATGGTCATAGTTTTCTTGATGAGTGTTTTTACAGCTAGCATGCCATGTTTGAGGTGTTTCCCCAACCCTCCCATTTTCCCAGGCTTAGGACTAGCATACACTGTTGTTGCCACAGTTGCATGGACGGGCTATTCACACCCACAGGTAACTTGGAATAACCACATAGCTTATTGTGCATGGCTTGGACTGTGGGAGGAAACTGGAGGAGGAGAACATGCAAATACGACACGAATACGCCAACAATGGTATCAAGAAAACAGATTCCAGCCAAATCAAATCAGTTTGTAAACAGTTCTCAAAATCTCTGGGATGTGAAAAGCACACTGATATTATTCCAAAAATTGCTTCAAATATAAGGCACATCATTAAGCACATCTCTCACTCACTCTCTCACACACACACGAGAGAGAGAGAGAGAGAGAGAGAGAGAGAGAGAGAGAGAGAGAGAGAGAGAGAGAGAGAGAGAGAGAGAG
>JAOUQZ010000028.1:10613728-10629585 GCA_028564935.1 Neosilurus hyrtlii
GATGGCCTGGCGAGCTGTCCAGGGTGTACCCCGCCCTCGCCCAGAGTCGGCAGAGATGGGCGCCAGCCTCCCCGCGATCCTAAGTAGGAATAAGCGGTTCAGAAGATGAATGAATGAATGAAGTATATCGTGGCTTGCATAAGTATTCACACACACACACAAACTCACAGAACAACGCCGTTTTAATACTTTATTTTTTTAAGAATAACAGATTTAAAGATGCTTAAAGTAAATTACTTTATTTGTCTGTCCAAACATTCACTGACACTCTTCTGGAATTTTCTGTAGCAAACCTGGTTTGATAGCTGCCTGGTCATCGCGATGCCGTTTGTGATTGTGTACTCTCACACTCACAGTAAGGCCTTCCAGAAACACCTGTTAAAGTGGGCAATAAGACAAATATTATATCGGTGTCTATCAAGTAAGAGTGTGCCTCTCCGTCATTGAGGTTATATGATGTCAACATGACGGCGATGAGTTGCTTCTTTTAATATTCATATGAATCAGCAACGAATGGAATCCATTAGAGGTGCCGGGGGTGCCCGGGAAGGGGGGTTGGTTGTCGTCCTAGCTTATAGAAGAATGTAGTTACTCGTAAAATTGGCTCGCTCTTTTTGTAATGCTTTGAATCCAGAATCGATTATGAATCGAATCGTCACCCCAAAAATCGGAATTGAATTGAATCATGAGTCGTTGTTAGATTCACATCCCTACAGTCCATATGACATGATTCACTCCGACCGCGATGTGGTGCGATTTGATTTAAAGTGGAAAGAACATGATGCTCTGTGTACAATATGGGCCAAAGTATTCATTTTATTGCTTTGGTTCTTCTTAACATTCAAGACTTAAATAATTTAAGAATGTTCAGGAGAACCAATGAATCATAGTAGTGTGCTTGAATTTTTCCACCCCAGACTGTATCTAATTCACACTAAAGTGGGACACTCACATCATTACCTTTAGAATCAGTGCGTCAATGTAAAGCAGATGAATTTTACCACCTCAATTTAAAGCATTTTAACAATACATATCATCTTATAAATGTTTCCTGACAAGCAGCCTGCAACACACTGATGCTCCGTTTCAAAATAAACCTATTTAATGGGTTACCAAAAACAAAGCAATCCTGAAAAGGAGGACGCGAAAATATTTTACATCCTGCAAATGTTCAGATTCAGCCTGGAGAAAGCTTTATTACATTTTCTTCCACAGTGTGCAAATAAGGTCTCACAGTAACCAGAGAGTCCTAGAATGAACAATGAATATGAACATAATGAATCACGATACTGCTATTACATGATCATATTCAATATGAAAGCCCCATGATGCTTTTACTGCACACAGATCAACTTCAAATCAAATAATTACTTGACTTCTGACTGCATAAGTTTAAAAAGAAATATTATCGCAACAGGGGGATGAATATTCAATCCCAACCTGCATATCTACTCATCTCACTTTTTTGCCAAACTGCTTATTCTTATAAGAATCACGGGGAGGCTGGAGCCCATCTCAGCTGACACTGGGCGAAGGCAGGGTACACCCTGAACAGCTCGCCAGACTATCGCAGGGCCAACACACACCACAATTCACACTCACATCCACACCTAGGGGCAATTTGTAACAGCCAGTTAGCCTAATAGGCATGTCTTTGGACAGTAGGAGGAAACCAGAGTGCAAACTCCACACAGAAACGCCCAGGCTCAGAAATCGAACCCTGGTCTTCTTAACTTGCATATCTATTAATAAGGAATTTTGCTTCTCTTCTCACTTTAATAGTATGGCCTATTTTATAAACCTCCATCGTGTATAATCCCAATAAAGTCCATTTCAGCCTGTAACACTACCCAGTTAAGGGGTAAAGGCACTGCATCAGTATGATAATGTATGTTATCCAAGTGTGCTTAAGCTAATCACTCGGAGCCAGATCATATCAACTGAGCAAATGTTCGGGTTAATACATACACAGAGATAAGAAATAAGTATTGGCACTCACATTAGAAACACAGGAAAAGTCCAGGTGATCTGTGGTATAATCTCAAAGACCTTTCATTTCTCAGACATCCAAGAGGAAGGATTTTTGATGAATGATGCAACATTGGCCAGTTATTACTAGCATCTTGTCTTAAAGTTAAAAGAGGGATCACGAAAGGCTAAATGTCACGTTCACAGCAAACCTCACGGCTCCAAAACAACCCAGAGAGAAATCATCCTGATTTCAGTGGTATTACTAATCTCCAACCGAGACGTTTAAGTGTGTGATGAGCTTACACGATCAGAAAGCAGTGGTGGGTATTAAACTAATTAGCCCCTGTATTTAAGTCTGGTTCAAATCCACTGCATCTGTGGGCTATACAAAACACAACATAACGTGATGCACTTCCAGTGAAAAACAGTTAACAAAAATAGACCACATGGGTCCAGATGCTCCCGCCGAAAGGACCATTTCACAATACGCCAATATAGAACAAGCATAGCAAGTTTGAAAGCCCCAGCTTCAGAACGTGGCAAGTAAATGCCCAGAAAATATACAGTTTTGCCTCTGTGACCTTAAAAATGTAGGTCAAGGTCACTCACACAAGCACATGCTAGCACTCACAGTAGTGAGCCAGCATACCAAGTTTAAAAGCCCCAACTTCAGCGTGCACCAATTAAAGAAGTTGGGATACCTAATATTATACAGTTTTGCTTTGGTGACCTTGAAAAGTAGGTCAAGGTCACTCACACAAACTCATCCTAGCACTAATAATAGTCAGCCAGCATGCCAAGTTTGAAAGCCCCAGCTTTAATTCAAGGCAAATAAATGTCCAGAAAGTAAAGTGTGACAGACAGACAGACGAAAGGACGGAACCCATTCCTGTAGCTCCCGAGGGGTGGGAGCTAAAAGCACACAGAGAAGACTCAAAACTTTATCCTTACAGCTGCTGCACAATTAGGTGGTACATAAGAGTTCCGGATCTGTCCAAAAAAATTGTATAAACTTTCAAATTAACATCGATGTTTCAATTCTTAATGACTGTGTTCAGTAAATCCAATAATCATAGAAGTAAAAGGACCATGACAGTGGTGGAACGACGGAGACTATATTTTAGTGTTGTGTTGTAATGTTGAAGCAAAAAAATGCAATCCACATATATGAGTTATATGGTTATGTGGTCTCACCATCCACGTATATCACATGTGACAGAGTGATTGTTTTCTTCCATGCAAGTTTAAGCAAGAGAGGTACTACAGAGAATACATTTTTAATAGACATTCACACATTTTAATGCAACCTCCTGTCACATGCTACAACATAAATCAACATACACAGTCTGATGCACCAAAGCATATAGATTATTTTTTCAAAAATTTCCATAACAAGAGACTCTGCTGCGTTAAGTGATGTATCTGCACTCAAGGAAAATGATATGAAGCTAAGATGCATGAGTTATATTGCGATGACCAAAACAAACATTTCAAAACATTTTTTATAGGGTAAATTACACTTTTCTCCAGTATTTTTTTCAGATATGAAATCACATAACGACCAGAAATGAGCCTGTTTCAGTTGCACGTTGATTAATTTTTTTAATTTTGAAAAATTACTTTGAACAGTTTAAAAAGTAGCTCAAATTTGCAAACATGACATGAGCCAAGATCATAAAATGCTACACATACACAGATTATTGAAAATATGAAACCATAACATGATTTTATTTAAAATGTCACACCTGACTGTGCACCTTAAACATTTCCTTCCTCAGAGAAATGAAAACAATGGATTTATCAAGAAGTGTTACAAAGTGCTGATACCGGAGACTCCTTTATAAACGTATATTTACAAAAAAGCAAGAAAATAATGAGGTCACAGGTTTTTTCTTTATTGCACCTAACATCTGTGATTGAATCTACATCTTAATGACCGTGGTAAGGAAGGTAAGATAATTCTGTTGGGCTCATCACAGCCAGAGCTTATCCCAGGTTCTATAGCATGGAGCGACTACGAATTCAACTCCTGATGATACGCTAGTACATCGTAGGTTACCTTCCCAGTATCTTGACTAGTACCTATTAATACTGCTGGGTGGACAGAGGCACACTTGTGGTCAAGACCTTACCCAGGAGTCTTATCACGGTGGGGTTCGAATAGGAATTACTGACACTCCTGTCACAGAATATGGTGTTTAAAGGGACAGTGTCATAGTTGTTTGAATAAAGTAGCCTAAATATCAAATAAGACAATCATTGATATAGATGGGAATTTGGTTTATGAAGGATTCTAGACATCGGTTCATACATTAAGTTTGTTAGGGGTTTGAAACATGATCTCAATCTCTGAAAGAAGTTCATCCCAACAAGGTTTCAAAAAGTCCATGTTGCAACTCATTTCTGTCCGCTCCATACTGGGTATAAAAACTCTTGACCCCTCTTCATTTATAAGCTGAAAGGCTATATAACAAAACATAGACAAGTAGTTTGGACATTCATGGTATACTTAGAAGACTTTTTGGGAGCAAAATTTGGGTAAAGAAATCATGACACTTTAATAAGAACCTTTTGACTAAATTCAAATTCATGCGCATTAAGATACCAACGCAAATTCCACAACACGTCTTGCAGGCCACAGTTGTACTGAAGGAAAATAAACAGAAAACATGACAAAAATTTATGTGCAGTTACATTAAACTCTGATCATCTTCCTGCCTGTCCCAACAGCTGCCCCTTATGAATCCAAGTTTGAAAAAACAGGTTTTCTGTTCTTTCCACACCACAGGAAACACCGAAAGTCTTTGCCATAGCAACTGCTTATATGCTACAGATGTGGTAGATTAGATTAAAATGGTGCATTAATTAACTACAGACTTGAATTTAAGAGGGAGGGAGAGAGAGAGAGAGAGAGAGAGAGAGAGAGAGAGATTGGACTGCTCCTTACCTTTTATCTGACTGGATACCTCAGTCTTGGGTTCACATTTTGGAAGTGAGCCATCTACAGAAAACACAGAGGAAGGAAAAAGTTTCAATTACAAATAAAATCTAACTATCCTGTATAATCCAACACACCAATTATCGCCTATAAAGCCAAACATAGCGCCTTTGTCCATCACCACACACAGTATGTGCGTCATGTGTCTTTAGCTCTTTGTGCGTCTCAGGACCTCGACACTGAGCTCTTCTTCACTCTTTTCCACTGAGCATAAAGCATGCTGGTGGTAGCACAGAAGTTGAATTCAGCTTGAACACTAACAGGTCTCTGCACTAATCCCTGACAGCAAACGAGCTCTAATCACACACTGAATTCTCCACCATCAAACAACATGCTAACTGTGTCTTTTCACAGGAGGGGTGGGGGTTAGCGCTCGCTGGATGAACTGGTGATTATAAGCGAAATGGAGAGCATGTGAGGACAGAATGAAAGGGTATGTGTGCATCTGTATGGCTGGATTGAACTGCAGGGAAATCATACGTTTCTTCCTTGCCAAGTTAAACATGCTGCCTGCTCGTTCTAGCAACCCTCAAATTGCATAGGACAGAAAGCCTCCAATGATCACACGTCAAACGATGCGCCGTGCGGCTTCTCTTCTCAAAATGCGGCTTTGTGTTATTCACTTTCCTTTAACACACTGTTGGGCAATTCCACCGTAACTGACGTGTCATTTGCACAAAATATTATACAAATAAGGCCTACAGCTTTTATTACTAACAAAATTTGATAAGAACTCATTGAAATTTTAAAGATTTGAACATTACAAGTACTTTTAATAAATTGTGAATTAAAGTGATCACACCAAAATTGTTTCTGATGTTTTGCTAGAAATAAGTAACATTAACTTACAAAATATAAATCCATAATTCTATGATCTGTATATGGAAGCACATATTTTGTTTTGTTCAGTTAACTGATAACAAGGTATTAACTGGTCCAATAAAATACAAATCACACTTATCATTATTATAATGAGAATAATTAATTAGCATAACTGACGTGGCATTACTGATTTTATATCAGTATACAGACGAAGTTTCAAACGCCAAGATGGCTGCTAGTCATGTGACATGCATCTACAGCAAATATCTTGTGATTTTTAAAACAACAAAAGATTGGATCACAAAGATGAGGATCACAAAAGAGGTGAATAGATAGAAAAGATTACTCACACGTCATTAGCGCAGGCAAAATGCAAATAAAATACAAATGATGACAAAATACACGGAATATGGCAGATGACAGCAACTCTCAAACTTTCCGCGTCAAAGTCTCCGACTTGTTGCTTTTCCTGGCAAACAAAAAACAAATAACTTACGAGCAAAACGACAAATCTGTGTCCTTCTCACGACATGTGACTGTTTGCGAAGAGTTTGAGACTACTCCGCATCAGATCCTCGTTTTGAGACATTTGAAAAATGTTACACAGAAATTTAAAAAATGTTTTTGCAAGGAGTTCATGAACCAAGCGACCAAAATGCGATTCCATGAATGTCACGAGACAAATCTGAGACCATTTAAAGAATGAAGAGACAGCCGCGAAATGCCATTCGCATCAGTCGCTTTTCTATCCCCACCTCTAGTGTGATCACCCCTTAATTACCAATTTATTTATTTATTTTAATCATTATAAGTAAACATTTTTTATGGAATTTCTCTTTAACAGTGCAGAGTTAAAGTGCTGCATAAACAAGTCCCTGCAGTGAAAATATTCCAGAAAACAAAAATAACAATAATAATAAAAATCAGTGTTGAAAGCACACAGGCTGTGTTAAAACAGTGGTGTTAATGACAAGAGTTAAGCTCCACCAGGGCTGCCAAAATCAATTAAAATATTCAAATACTGTTTAAATATTCATGTGTTTTTGATGTATTGTTCGGCTTTCAGACTGCGAATACACGTCTACAAAGGGCTGGGCGATAAGACCATCAACTGTGATATTTTTCCAATAAAAACATTAATCCTAATACACAAAACGCTATCAAAACACTGTTGAGACACAAAAGTTCATGACAGCACAGAAGCAGTATTACAGTATTACTATTAAAGTTGATTGTTTTCTAGTAGCAACATGCTTACCTGCCTTAACGCCACTGCAATGTGCCAGCATAAATATATTTTACTTTTTGATCAGGCAGTTCTGTTTATAGTTACATCTAATGTTGTGGAAAGTCTGTGGTACAAGTCAGTTCTTGTTATCACTTAGGTTATATCTTTTATCATAGTCGCTCCTTTGCCAATTTCCACTAACCTCTTTCTTCCTGGCCAGTTAATAAGCCAAAAGTCATCAAGACCAAAAGAAACAGCTTGTTACAGTCTAAAGAATCCTAAATAAACATTTCCTCACAGGAAACGTCACCATATCAACCATTACACACATTTTTAATCCACTTATAAGGAGCATTCACCATAGAAATCTTTACAAAGCAGAAGGAGTGACCATCAAAATGCTGTTCAGAAGATTTTTGTTTAAAGGGACGCTAGGTAACTTTAGAGAAATCGACAAGTGTAAGCTGGATTTTAAGTCATTCAGTCCGAATGAAATGATTGGATGCGCTTCATACAGCGATGGAACTGCTACAGATTTTTTTCTTTTATTAACTGCAGTCAGGAAGGAAGAAGTTTTTTGATAATAGTAAAAAAAATGGGCAGGTAAAAAAAATGACCTAACCTGCCTTTAATCATATAAAGAAAAGAGCCTAACAAAAAACAAAAAAAAACAAAAAAAACATGCAAAGTAAGACGAATTACTGATTTGAAATGACATTTTCTATTTCAGTGGAATGAATTTGAATAGTGAAATTCCCTGTAATCGCCCCCAGCTGGTGATACAACAAGCTGAACCGTTGTGTCAAAATATCCTGCGTCATGTGTATATGCTTATTGTGTGCACATCTGGAAGGCCACATCTGGGCTAAAAGCATGGCAATGATGAACTCAGAGCGTCTCTGACGACTCCCTGGAAGGTGGGGGAGGGAAGCTGGAGAAGATTGGGACCTCTCTCTCTCTCTCTCTCTCTCTCTCTCTCTCTCTCATCACACAGACGATCTGAGGCTTAAAGAAATCTCTCCACTCAGATGTCATTACCCTACAAGAGGAATGACGGCCTGCCTCACACACACACCTACGCTAGTGAAATGAGCCAGTACCATTCAAGTGGGGTGTGTACTAGTGAAAGGAAATCAGCCAAGGAAGGAAAGCGATGAAGAGATAAAGAGAAAGAACAAAAGAACGCCTGGAATCCCACAGCCGAAGCTGCTGCTTCTTCACATTCCACAAATGGAAATTTCTCCGCTAATGTTCTGTGGCGATCAGAGATTCCAGACGTCTCAAGAGCAAGAAACTGGAAACCAAACACAAACACTGGACATGGTTGTGATGGCACGCCAAACGCATTCCTCGCTCCTCGTACAGTATTGGAAGTGCGTGATGCTTGGAGAAAAGCGTCCAAACAACACTTCACATTAAACTTCAGTTGAGCCAGTGGACTAACACACTGCAGTGCTGGAAATTTCCTTTCAGATCACAGGGGTAGAATACACGAATCTTACATCAGGGTGTCAGGAGCAAGCAGAAGACAAGGCTGGGTTTTCAGTTTGAGCATTCTCACTCAATATAGGTCTGCTCATACAGAGTTCACCAACAACAGGGGAGGGAAAGACTACGGCTTTCACAATATTGTGATATGGATTTCTGAACATATTGAAAGGATGAAAGGATTGAAAGGATGAAAGGATGGTAGAAATCAGAACACACTGATTTCTACCATCCTTTCCTGAATCCTGCTGCCTTCTGTAGCATCACTGACTGATTCTGAAGCTATTCTTATAGCCTATAGACTTATTTGGTAAGACAAGATCTAAACCGGGCCAAACATGCATTTATTGTAAATATCATAAATCAGCTACATTTTTTGTTGCATCTTTTAAGTTTGAAGCCGGTCATAAAGTTTCCAGGAACTGAACAAATACATTACCGCATTTACGGTTCACGTTTTCACATTCATATAATATCAGATCTAAATAAAACTTAATAAAATATACAGTTCACCAGAAATAAACATGTGGATGTCTCTTAAGCCTGACCGTGCTCTTACAGGACATATAAGGAAGCTTATAAGTGTAGAGGACGTTTTTTTGGAAAAGACCTGTTGAATATTCAAGAGGTACTGAACACTGAAATATGTTTTTGGATGGAAGCTGTAGGCTAAATACTTAGTCTCTACTGTGTCTGTACATCAATGTTGGTGCAAATATTTAATTACTTAACCTGGGTTTATACTGGGGCCACAATGTCCACGATCTCCACGATTTGAGAGAATGGTGAAGACGTTGTAGAAACTTGGTGGAATCGTGATGATCTTGAGGGAATATTACAAAACACAACCAACCATTCATACACTCATTCACATGTATGGGAACTTCACAGCAGCCAGTTGACCATGTTGTGCATGTCTTTGGGCAGAGTAGCCTGGAGGAAAGTCACAAAGGGGCAGTGGGAACATGCAAACTCCACACAGAAAGACCCGAGGCTGAGATTAAAATCCCAAACAACCGAGCCACTTATAAAATTATTATAAATAAAAACTCAACACCATCTAATCAGGGGTGAGAAGCCCACCTCCCCAGTCCTTCATTTTCAAATATATACTTTGAATTTTACTCATTAAAGCCTTGCACGCACAGGAAGCAATAAGCGGTACACGAATAGCCTCACGAGGCAAGCGCATCACTTCGTCATTGAAGTGTCGTCACCTCTTGTTGCCTAGGTAACCCTTCTGCATGTTTACCACTTAAAAATCTTTCCGAGTGAAACTGAGCAGCATTGAGCCAATTTCCTGCAGCAGTTCAATGAGAGCTTTTATTACCATTATCTTATATATTTTAGTTTAATTTCATTCATATTATTACAATATATAGTTTGTTATCATTATTATTATTAATATTATTATTATTGCATAGCAGGTATGAAACAGAGACTCTTGTGCATCATGAACCAGGAGTAGTTTAATGTATATAAATATATTTCCTCACAGGAAAAGCCAACCGGCAACCGAACATAAGAATCAGATTTCCATTATTACCACCTTCATAAAATGTCTGTGTGTCTTTGTAAAGCACAGGATATTTAGACACATCAATAATTTACTGCTCTTCCATGTCGGTGTAGACAGAAACCATTAAACTCGTCTTCACTGTTTCTTTATGTTTAGGGTGTTTGATGGCATCTGTCAATCAAAGGTGTCTTTAAGCTTTGATTGGTTACCACTCGACTTGCGCTGTGTGAAAGCTCAGCTCAGTTGAACTCTGTATCTTTCACTTTACGTCTCTTGAGAAAACGGCACCTCTCGTTGCTCATTTTGCTGGGTTTTACTGACTGCATGGTCGCTTGTTGCTCATTGCTTCCTGTAAGGAAGCCCCTTAAGACTCGCCTACCCTTCCCCCTCCTCGGCACCTCACCCACATCCTATCGTTTTTCGAAATTATGCAGTGGGTGGAGTCAGGAGCAGCACTTGGGGAGAAGTAACACTACAAATACGATCAGGATACTGATCCATGTCGGTATTCAATTCTGGATCAATACATTTGTAGGCAAAGCTGAAGGAGTTCCTAGAAACCGCTTTAACGTGTTCAAGACCTTTAGCAGAATTGTCATCGTTTGAATTGAATATCCAGAACATGTGAGAGTTCCCTCAGGGACATCCACGTCAGGAGAGATTCAAAGTATTTTTCTTTCAAACGGTGACCAAGCAGGATATGACTGTCTCACACTCAAACATACTCACCCGGTACACGAACCCGTGTAAAAGTTTAAGTTAGCTCCAAAAGCCCCTGTGCTGTGAGCCAGAGAAGGGGAGAAAACAAAACCAAAAAAAAAAAAACAATGCCACTAAACACTGTGAGTCAACAGCGCGTGTTCCTGACAGGACCCATGTGTTTCCCCTGTAATAAACAACAATCCCTCCCATTCTGTCAGCGAGCACATTAAAACAAGCGCAGGCTTTATGAGAAGCCCCGAAAAATATGTGTCCTGTGATGAGCGCCGCAGTGGGCTGCTCATTCAGAGATGAATCACAGGGAGGAAAGAGGGGCCCTCTTCTCTGCCACATGCTTTCAGCCTGTCTCATCCACAGCCAATCGTTCAATCCAGGAAGTCAGGAAAAATCATGACCTGCTATAATGGGCCCAAAATTAATCTCCAGGTTCCCCATGAAATTTTTATGGAAGCAATGCGGAAACCAAAAAAAAAAAAAAAAAAAAAATCACAGTGGAACATAATTTCTGGATTTGGGTCGTTATGTTTACCGCACCTATGATTCTTATTAAACTGGGATTTACACACCTCTGTCCATCAGACATGCAGCCGAGAAGTTCCCATGAAGAAAAATGGCTTGTGTGTGTTAACTATACGACTACTTATGGGGTTAATAAAATCATGAAAGTTTAAATAGGGAGTAAAAGCTTGTGTGTTTGTCCATTCTCATGTGTCGTGTACTGGAAACCTGCCTTACAATCCAACACTGGATGAACAGAGAGTTATCAGAACATTCGTTCAGATGAAGGGAAACTAACATGAACACTATATTCAGGTTGCTGCTCTTCCCCAAACTCTACCCATTAGGTTTTAAGCACACAGTTATATAGGCTTTTAAAATTTTTTACTTCACTGCATCCAGGAGGCACAAACCTGTTCTAGGACGACAACACCTTGTGTGCCAAGAGAGCTCCATGAATTAGAGTTCAAATAAATCTTTTGGTCTACCTGCCGAAAAAATTGTATAAGATGCATTCGTATCTACTACACAAGAACCGTGCTATCTGAATGGTCCTGAATCTGGTCCTAAAAACCATTATTGGAGGTGGAAAATGCTTGAAATGTTCCGACAGACAATCAGGCGATAGACAGGGTTTGTTACAGTGTGTCACTTAAAGCAGGCGGTGTCGTCGTATCCACGCTTTAAAATGGAGCAATAAACCATAACAAATCTTGCTTTAGTTTGTTTTTCCTTGCTTCTATTTGTAGTACATACTAAACCCCGAATAAGTAGGCACAAAAGATGCTGTTAGCTACACTGCGCTTAGCTTAGCTTAGCGTGCAGAGCTCACCTGACTTGCCTCTGTCATGGTAAAAATATACAAATATAAATTTTGAAGGGGAATTAAACCCAAACCTAACAAAAGCTTGCATACATAGTACATGTCCACGGCCTTTAATACACACTATTTTAAATACAACCTTCTTCATGAGAAAGAAAAACAAGCAATAAATCCTTGCACAAGGAGAAGTGGCATTGAATAAACAGTAAACATGGAAGTGTTGTGCATTAAATGTACTGGGATATATATACCATGCTTTCATGTAAACAAGCAGACACCTGTCTGATGTAAGCAAATGTAATGTAGTATTATGTACAGATGTGCCTAGCCTTGTTTTGTTCAAAAGTTTACTACTTTATATCTGATTTGTTCATTTAACATCTGGATACTGGTATAATTGCTGGCATCTTGCTTTCATAGAACTGATGCATCTACATTCTATTCTCATTGCACGAGTGAAATGGACTACAATTGGCAGAGGTTTCAAACAGGCTAATGAAAACAACTCAACACATTTTCGCAGATTGCAACTTGTCTTTCCATTTCCTTTAAAAATCTCTTTTCAATTTGCTTTTCTTCACGATTTTCCAGTATATTAGTATATCGACAAGGTGCGCGACTATCAATCCGGAGATCGCAAGTTCGAATCCAGATTGATGCCACAGCCATCCGTGACCGGGAGTCCATGGGAGCTTTCCATTGGCAGAGCTCTCTCACGGGAGGGAGGGATGGCATACGCTTACTTCCCTCTCGCTCACAGGGATCACCAGCCAATCATAGGCGTCTTTGAGCTCACTCGTTCAAGGGGGCGGATAGTGTTTTCCCTCCAAGTGTGTTAGACCGCCCCCAAAATACTCATGTGCAGCAGTTAAAAAAAAAAGGCAGTTGGCGAGCATTGCATGTTACAGAGGGGGCATGTGCATGCTTACACCCCTCCATGGTTGGTGGTGGTCATGTGATCGGGAAGGCAACACTTGATGGGTAGAAACTGGATATGACAAAATTAGGGAGGAAAAAGGGGGGGAAAGATATTAAACATTAAAAACATTTTTGCGCATGTTCATTAAGTGCAGTGAATGTCACTGAATTGCGTAGCTGTCGACATTCAGCAGCATTCACCTCACTTTGTGTAACTGTTAAGTATGCAATCATGACAAGCAATACAAGAACTCAACAACTGAGCATTTTTAAGAAACTGTAGGCTTAGATTCACACTATGTCCCCAACACCAAAAATAAATCCCTTGCATCGGACAACAATGGAATGCAAAGGTTCATTCAAAGAACTGTAAACCTATAAAGGGAAGCGCAGGACGCAAGAGAAGATACAATTTTATGCAAAAACATGCTCAGGCAAACAGTTCAAATTATACAGCAAGTTCAAGAAAACAAGAACAGGCAACGGTCAGACGATCAGTAAACACCCTAACAGAGGCAGAACCTAACAGAGGGAAAAAACAGAAAACAAAGAAATGCACAAAACAAAAAAAAAAATCAGTACAGCAAAAAAAAAAAAAACAAAATAATAAAGGCCTCGTAACACCAGTAACACCAGCTAAAGCCGACTGAACAATTACTTTGTGCATGGCGGTGGAATGCAGACCTTAAAGCCAAGCTGAGTCAAACTTGAAACCAGACCTGTTCATGCAGAATTATGTAAAGGTGCACAGATCCATCAGCCTGTGACATGAATTGGCTAATTTTTAGCTTGAGCGGTCATGACTGACTAGCCAATCAGTCTCAGATATCCAATTCTGCCTCCTAAAGGGAGGGAGGGAGGGAGAGATGGCATAGGCTCACCTGTCACTCACAGTGACTACCAGCCAATCATAGGCGTGTGTGAGCTCATTCTTACCAAGAGGCACATATCTTTTTCCCTCCAAGTGTGTTAAGTTGCCCCCAAATATGCATCCACAGCAGTCTGTAAAAAATGTAGATGAGAGTCATGTGTCTCCCTGCTTGGTGTTCGTACCTGATAAGGAGGCAACACTTGACGGGTGGGAAATGCATGTGACTAAAATTAGGGGAGAAAAACGATGTCCAATTCCATGCTAGTCAAATTTACATTCATAAATTATTGCAAGATGGTTCGTGTTACACACACAACAGCAAAGACATGGCATTTAAAAAGTTTCAAAATTAATATGTGCAGGTAATGTGAGAACACAGACTATCCTCACGACAGAGTGGTTCTCCTAAGTGTGCACAATAATCACTTGCGTATCAAGTTGAATTCTGAGACAATTTTGGAGGTGTGGGCAGTGGCTGATGTCTACGCTGCTCTGATTGGTCATTCTGAAGGCTGGAGCAGAGATCTGTACTAGTGAAGAAACATGTCGGGCATGACGACAACATAAGGGTGGCTTATTGTATTTTATTTCCACGACCTGTCGCACATTTTCATTTAGAAACGTATAAATAATGAAGTGTCAAGAAGAAAAAAACAAGGTTTGTTCTGTAACCTAGTGCAATTTTTAGATGGGACATTTTCATTAAAATTCAATTATGTGAGAATTTTCAGTTAAAGAAAAATATGTTTGTATATGCTCTAAACTGTAGTTCTTAAAAAAAAAGAAGAATCAAAACTGGCCAAAACTATATATATATATATAAAATCTGAAAATCAGAATCAACTGAGAACTTTATGATCAGTGGCTCTGTAGTAACATGATTGAACTGAGAACAAAATAGATATAATGAGCTCCTGTTGTCATAACAATAAGCAACGTCCTGTCGTCTCCACCCAGTGTCTCTTGGTGTTCTCTATTCTTTTCCACCGACGGACGTAAACACCGAATTTCCCATGGATAAAGTTCACCACCTCACTATTTTAGGAATACTACACAACTCCACCCAAATGCCTGGGGAGCTCAGGTACAATGCATCACACACTCTTTACTAGCCATGTAGCTGGTACTTACTATAGCACTGATAAAGGTTAAAGGTCAAGGTACTATACAACAACCCACACTGAGAGAGAAGATCTGAGAGTGCTGAAGAAAGGTCAGAACAGTTAAAGTTTAACACGTCTCTGTGGAATCAGCCCAGCAGGAAGTTTAATGGCTCTATATTTCAGAAGATGTCCTACTTTACTTTCAGAACCAATTTAAATGGGGGGAAAAAAACAGCACCTTTTATCTTTGGAGATAATAATTATCTCAAGCCTTTTTAAAAAGATGAGTCACTGTATGATTCGAGCACAGCCGAGATATGACGCGAGGATATCTAGCTGTGCCTCTGATCTTCAATAAATGTTAGAAGAAATATGAACCAAGTATTAAAATAGAGTGAGAAGACAGCAACTACATAAACAACCTGATTACAATAAACACCCAAAAACAAAACCCAGTGGCACAGATATCGAAGGTGCTATTTTAAGTAATAACTGAAATGTGCTAGCACGAGATCATGATGTTTACGAGCTTCTCATAGCGCTGGGTGATCTGCACAGCTGAATTGAAATTCAATTTATTACATGATTTAAAAAATAAAGCACAGGATGACGGGAATATTCAATTCAACGACATCCACCGAGACTGAGGTGAACAGCTGTTTAAGTAAATACTACACGGGAACGTAGAGAGCAACTAAATCCAGATGTTTTAGTTAATTATAAATATTTTGACCAGAAGGCAGGTCATGGCAACTCTAAGCAAAACAACACGGATGTGGAGCTAAAGGCGTCATGTTTAACTCATATATATATATATATAAATATATATATATATATATATATATATATATATATATACACACACACACACACACACACATATATATATATATATATA
>JAOUQZ010000028.1:10639697-10663587 GCA_028564935.1 Neosilurus hyrtlii
AGATAGATAGATAGATAGATAGATAGATAGATGGATGGATGGATGGATGGATAGATAGATAGATAGATAGATAGATATATGGATGGATGGATGGATAGATAGATAGATAGATAGATAGATAGATAGATAGATAGATAGATAGATAGATATGTGGATGGATGGATAGATAGATAGAAAGAAAGATAGATAGATATATGGATGGATGGATGGATGAATGGATGGATGGATAGATAGATGGATAAATGGATGGATGGATAAATGGATGAATGGATAAATGTGGTGGTGGCTTAGTGGTTAAGGTGATGGGTTACTGATCCAAAGGTTGGTGGTTTGATCCCCACTCTCCCCACTGTTGGGCCCTTGCACAAGGCCCTTAACCCTCAATTGCTCAGTTGTATAAAACTCTCTGGATAAGAGTGTCTGCCAAATGCTGTAAATGAATGATGGATAGATAGATAGATGGATGGATGGATAGATACCAGTAGATAGATAGATGGATAAATGGGTGGATGGATAGATGGATATAGATAGTTACTGATGGATGGATGGACAGACAGATGTAAAGATTTGTTTTGCTTTTTTGTGAGACCGTTTGGCTTTTTTTTATTTCAAGCAAAACTTATTGTTTATGCTTTGTGTAGTTAAAGGAGCGAAGGCTGTGCAGGTGTTCGGTGGTGTCGGTGATGTCGGTGATGTCAGTGGTGTCAGTGGTGTTGTTGTGCTTACACTGAACTGATCAATACGAACCTTCGTGGAAGGATTTTGTAATAATATAGAAACTAAAGTACACCGAGCTGCATGCACTTGTGTCAGAGGTTTCAGATTTGGGTTCGACGTCACAGCATACGTAACTCAACTTCCGGTTTCTGGACCACTTGTCAAAGCGGCGGCCATCTTGGCTCCTGTAACCGCACCGAATTAAATAAAAAAATAACGCCGAAGCGGACTCTACTCTGTGAATTCGTCACGAAAAGTAAGTACAGAACTGAAACGCACCACCACGCCCGCATTCCCGTGTTGTCGTGTGTGGAGTTTAGATTCGGGTCATGCGGGACTTCTTGGCCAATGAACGTTCTCATCCAATGGACGATTGTTTTGGAGGATGAACATAGGCGCCATTTCCCTCCTCGCTCTCTGAGGCGCTTATTGGTGGCTAGTGGAAAGGAGTGGATGTGACTAGAAACTGTGAGGCACGCGCCGCCATTTTGGTTCTTTTTCGCCGTAGCGTACCGTTCAGCTTGGGGTTCGCGTTGAGCCGAAATGGCGTTAGTTTCTCAACTACCGTAGTCCTTAGAAACCTTGATTGGTGGAATCTAGTCCGAGGTTTGATTGGTCTGAAGGACAGATCCAAACGTAGTCTTTATTGGTTAGTGTGCGTTTCACCACTTTACAAACATTTAGGAAACTAGTGCACCGGGCTAGCGGCTCGGTTGAGCCTGTGTTGCTCCAAGGTGAACCAGCACGTTATGCGGTGTATTTGCGGCCTGCTCATAATACCGAGCGTCGTCTCCCAAACTTTCAACCTTGTGTCCGTTTCCCGTCCGCACCAGTTTCCCAGACTGTCACCTCACATGGTCAAAGTCCCGGTTCTGTATGTCGGAGCTCCTCCTGATCATCTGAAGTCTGATTGTTTTTGTTTACTTCCTGTACAGGTGGTTTTGTTTAGCTAACTAACTGCTGCTGTCGTGTAAACAAACCGCCTTTCATGAAGGAAGCCTGATACCTGCACCATTCCTTGCCTTAAAGTCCCAAACCTTTTAATAACAGAAACATTAGAGATGTTACATGACAATGAGATGATATGAGCTTCACACTCCTGGGATTTTAGTCCTCTATCTTTGTAACAAGCTGATAAAGTGGTAAAGTGAGTGAGGACTAGTCACATGACCCCATGAAATACTGTACAACCCCTAGTTTATCACCAGTTCAAGGGTTTTAAATAGTCCCTGGATAAACGAAGTACGTAGGTAAGGTAAGTCTGTTGGGCTTTTACACCCGAGCCGGTGTCATCCCCAGTTTCTGCAGCGTGAAGCGACTAGGAGCTCGACGACTCCTGGATGGGACGCTAGTCCATCGCAGGTCACCTTCCCTGTATTTTTTGAGGTTAAGACCTTGTCTTAGCACGGTGTCTAATGGGGATTCGAACCCATGATCGCTGGATCGTGAGCCTGGCACCCTAACAGCTACACCACCGGCCCCACTGACCCACCGACAGTACTGTTCTTGAAATAAAGCTGTAATGAATTTGTGTGTACAATTCGAATAATGATTAACATTTATGGCATTTGCCAGACACCGTTATTCAGAGCAACCTACATTTAATCTTCTTTATACAGCTAAACAGGAGCTCAGAGACTTGCTCAAGGGCCCAACAGTGGCAGCTTTACGGAAATGACACTTGATCCCTCGACCTTCTGATCAGTAACTCAGAGCCTTAACCACTGAGCCACCGCTGCCCAGTGAGCTTTGGCTACAGTTAATAAATAGGATGTAGTTAATATAATGGGAATGTGCCTCATTATGGTGTGTAATAATGTAAACTGGTCATTTCCTCGTTAAACCCCTTTTTAATGTCTTATTATCAGCGTAAGCAGATAAAAATCACAAGAACTTAAATGCAAGATACCCCCCCCCTCCCCCCAACCCAGAGTACCATCTAAAAGAGTTTAGTGCTTAAGGGTACCAAAAGTAAAAAGGCACCATTCAGAAATAAAAGAAACGGGCATGAAGAAGAAGACATGATCAAATACCTGATTAAAAATAAAAGGTGAAAATACTGCTGAGAAGGAAATCTGCAACAGTCTAAGACGTGAAGTCTCGTAGATAAAATCCACATTTCGGTAACATGAATAGATATTTAGAAATTTCACTCTGAACACCCCTAGTTCTTGTAGTTTGTAATACTAAGCCTTTATCTGTAACAGTGAAGCCACATTAAATACTTTTGTGTCATTTTGGAGTATGGGTATGTAAACCTTTTCACTCATTTCATATAGTGACATTAGAACACCTGTAACTTAAAATAACTCAAATGGAGACAATATGAAGTGATCACAATGAGCTTTTCCAAATCATGTGCAATTAACTATCAGTGTGTCATCATGTTTGTAGTTTGGTTTGCTTTAGGAAATGCTGTGTAAGTTTTCTTTTACAGTAAACTGTTGCTGAGTCAAGAAGAAAGCTCACACTGTGGCACTTACGCTGCAGTATGTGAGGACAGTAGGTGTTGCTGTAACACAGGAAGTGACATTTTTTCTTTTTCCATGGAGGAAACATGTTCATTGGCCATGCTGGCTGAGCTTCATGTCATTTCATTTTAATATAACTACTAAGATGATTAATATTTGAAGGTGGGCGGGGGGGGGGTCTTTTTGTTTATTTACATAACTCATTACAGTGAGTTGTGTATTGATGGAGTCGTTGTGGTGGGACGCTGCTGTTGAAGTTCAATAATGAGCTAACGAGTACATAATTTGTGACCTGTGAAAGATTTTAGCCCTGATTTTACAAACAAACCTGCTTCCCTTCTCTTTAAAAGTTGTATCTGAAGGTTAGAATGAAGCATAATGGTGTATGATGTTATGGAACAATAATCAACGTTTAGATAATGTGATTAGCATTAGGCTGTTACCATGACAGAGTTATTTATTTTTCTCTCAGAACATCCTTAAGTCTGGATACAAAAAAAAGAAATTCCCTATTTCACATCAGAACTTTCTGAAAACCTAAATGAGGCATGCATTTTTTTTTCTCAAAATGAGGTGACTGTCAAAGCCCAAAGCTTTTAAAGCTAACTGTAGGTAAAGTGACTAAAGCTAGAACTGGACGTGCATTTGAATAAATAACAGGAACCCTTTTAGAATTACTTTATTTTTTGTTTATTTCAGTTTTCTTCATCACAATACACCCTAGATGTCTTTTATATGTACATGTACAGTTAGCATTGTATTAAACTCTGAACAACTGTCTGTAGAACAGCAGCCCAACAGTTCCAAACATCTTTAGAAAATAAAACTATTTCGAACAGAACTAAACCGATCTCACAATCACAGCACCTAACACACAATCATGTTCTGTGTCCTTTTTATTAGAGTCTGGGGTGTTTTCTAAGGTTTTGCGTAGGTTTTCAAAAAAAAAAAAAAAAGATGTGGCACCAATTTAGATGTGGCGCCAATTTCCGGGGGTGGGCACTGATGTTAAACCGGGTTTTTTTTTTCCAGCGTAAAATTCATTATTCCTCTTCTTCCATGACAGTTTACCAAAATTTTGTATTATTTTTATTCATTAAACGATAGCACATAATGAATATCACTCATTATTATGCAAGTCTCATAATGTTACTCACATGTTAATTTCATGTAAATTATTGCCTTCTGTTAGCACTCATGTTGTAACAGTTATAAACAGCCATTCCATCACCGGCGCCTCTTTCTTGCTCTATTAAAGGCAATTAAACAAAATTTTGCTTGTCATGTTGAAAGAAACCAACAACTTGAAGACTTTCCCATGTCAAAGCTGTGCATGTGGACCAGTTACTGCACAGATCTTTGTGAGTGTTGCTCACAAAGATACAAATGAAGTGTATTCACGTCAAACATTAAGATGAAACTACCGCGAGAGTTGTAGAAAATGATTTGACATTATTTGACCAATCAGAATCAAGTGTTGTACGGTGCCGTGGTATAAAGTTATAAAGTATAAAGTAAACCTCTCTCCGCACCGTGTGGACAGCAGAGTAGTCGTGGTGTTAAAATGCTACTCAAGCTCTTTTGAACCATTCTGATCTTGTCTTGTAGTGGTCGTTAATTGGTACATGGTTAGTGATCATTGTTAATGTGATTATTAGCAATCAGGAACACTGGTGTTTGGGGCCAGTCGTCATTTCCTGTAAATTTGATGTTAATAATTGAACACGGATTTAGCACTTGTTCACAACGTTCCTAAAATGAACATATTTATTATTAGAACAAAACACTGCCATGAAATCACACCTTACTACATGCAGATATTTGAAATCATGTTTATAGTCTGTTTAAAGTCTGATTAAATGTCTTTGGAATTTAAGTACTTTATTTTTAACTTCGGCTTAGACTATCCTATATTCCCCACAATGCTGTTCATCCTTTAGTCTCTCTCCCTGCTTATCTGTATGCCGTCAGGTTCAAAATATAGCACCAGCTCCCAAATTTCACTAGAATCATGAAGCGCTGCCTCCACCACCAGTGTCAATAGACTCAAATATTTCTGTCAATGTTGTTCCAACTTGCTAACACCCATGAGTGAGAAAGACGGACACAGTTTACATCAGGGTGTCTATCATCTCCCGAACCGATCAGAAACACATCACTGTGTACAGCAGTTTTTACAACATACAACACTTTACATGTTCTCTGTGGTGCAGCCAAAATGCTACACCGTCTTATCACAACTGATTTTTGCACCATGACCTACGACCGAATGTTTTGGAAGCTTTGCTCTGATCGGAGAGATTCCAGTCAGTTAAAGAAGGATGTCTGTTTTCAGTATCCTTTGATGAAATGGTCACGTTTTCGCCAGTTGATGTTCAGGACTGTTAATAGGTATGACGCAGTGTTCAATTTTGGGGGAAACTGCATGTGCGCCTGTCAGCGTGCCTTTCTCCGCCACAGGTAACCGTAATATCAGTGTGAAACGGCTCTGACGCGTTTGCTCTTTTCTTCATAACAAAGTTAAGAATCATATTTCAATAAAAGGAAGACACATTACCATCTCTTATGCTACACTGGTGTGCAATGGTTCACCAATATCGTATTACCACACAGAAAAACACTGATGCTTTGCCTTTATATAGCGCAGAGGGTGTAGAAATCTTACATTAGCTGATGACTGGCAGTGGAATATCCGGTGTACTGTGTTGTTGGATATCCGGAGACATGACTAATGAGGCTAAATAAGTGGAGCCTAACCTAATACAAAGCTAAGAGATGCAAATGTGTCTGATTGCCATCCTCTTCTGGCTGCATTCTACTGTAGCACGTATTTGGATTGTTGACAGTCAGTAGGATTTTAGCCTGTGTTTTTGAGCTGTAAATCCCACGTTGCATTTGAAAATATTACTAAAGCCTAACTAGCATCTCATGTTGGTGTTTGTTTTTCTCAGTTTTGTCGGTGTCTTTATATACTGTGCCTGCACTGTTACTGATCACAGAGAGATCATCTGCCCCTCGGCTAGTGTTGGTAAATCCATAGTGGTGAGATTTGGGTCAAGCAACGTGAGCTAGAGTTACACATTGAGGCGTGTTCATCGCTGCGAAGAGCATTATTTTTAAGCACGCATATTAAAAGCGCTTTTTAAACCTCTGGTTGTTAAACCTACTTATTACACGGCTCATTTGAATATTTGATTCTGATTGGTCAGTTAGGGTTTTCTGCAGATTATTGTTTTTTGCTACATATCACACCTTTGCTAAGTGTAACGAACCACTGCCAGGGAAGCAATCTAATTTTCAAATCAATGTAATCGATATTTTGTAAATAGTGGTGTAATAAGCCCTTACGATAATTAGATCATCATTATTCGTGGCATTAATGTTGGGAATTAGCGATAATTCACACAAGTTATTCAAGTTGTTCACACAAGTTATTCAAGGTCGGGTCAAAAAAGCTATCACGCCGACTTGAGTAATTTATTTGTAATCAGAAACCCGGATAGGTTGAATACTTACCTCGTACCCTTGCTTTCTCTCATCGCCGATATTTCTGTACCGTCGCTGGTGTTTTAGGAACACGGACTTGATTGCTTCGATTTAAATTTTTTTGTGGACCATTTATAAATCATCAACACAAACCACAGAATTTTTCGGTATGGTGGGTTTTCTACTTGTTCAGGGTGTACCCCGCCTTCCCCCAGGGTCTTAGATGGTCACCAGACTTATTATATGATTTAGCGGTTTGGCGAATGAGTGAGTGAGTGCACTGGCTAACCTGCATTAAGGCACATTACCGCCACCTGTGTAACTAGAACATCGTGCATGCGCAAAGCAAACAATCAGAGCTGCAACGTAGACACGTTGTTGTTTTCTAATGAAAATGTGCAAAAAAGGATAAATGTTTTGTGAGAGAGTGACTCAAGCCACAATGTTTGTGCCTGATAAATTTGGAAACGGTTCGATCGTCTAAACACAAGGTGGTGTAGTGGATAGCACGTTGCCTATAGTGAGAAGGTCCTGGGTTCGAGCCCTGTAGTCAGCGAGGAAGTTTCTATGTGGAGATTGCATGTATTCCCTGTACCTGCGTGGGTTTCCTCCAGGTACTCTGATTTTTCACAGTCTGAAGACAGTCATGTTAGGCACATTGCCCTTGATGTGGGCTGGGGGGCTGTTTAGGGGGTACCCCACCTCTCGCCCAGAGTGAGCCTCCCTGTGATTGGGATACGATAAATCAGGAAGCGGTGTGGATAATGAATGAATAAGGTGATGTACGTACAGCGAGCTGGTCGTTATGGTGGAATGAGCCTGTTCAGGGGATTCATCATGTCCTGATATGGGTTCATTTTTTTTTATATTGATCGCCACACTGTCAATGAACCCTCACTTGTCCACCAGTTTATTAGCAATAACTAAGTTAATAGCCTGACTGTGGTATCTTCTTGTCCAGGGCTAGTGATTTTGTCCACTCCTGCCTTCATCACTCATTGTTCTTTCCTGGTTCTCGGAAATGAGCAGGATAACCTTGAGGTCATTCTTCCATTTCAGTCATCCTGTACATCGCCCCCATCTTCTGTATAAATGCCCAGATCTGTTCTACATGTTTATATTTTTCGAAGTGCTGTATTATGAATAAAATGTTAATCACTATACAGTGTCATGTTTTCACATGAAAAGTATGTTTTTTTTTTTTTTTTTTTTTAAACAAAACCTCTCGTTTGTTTATGGAAGGCTCTCTTGAAGCACAGGATTGTGAAGTGTAAATCAATAACGTGTTTCCATGACACGAGCTGCTTGAGTTTTAATGAGAAACTGCACTTGAAATCACCTTTTGTTACAGTGACACTCCATGTATAACAGGATTGGAATAAACACAGAGACTTGAACAGACACCATCCTGGTTTCTTTTCTGCTGATTGTCATCATGCTGTCGTATCTATTTCAGGAAGATGTGTTTGCATATTGCTGATTTTGTCAGCATATCTGGCCCAGGAGGCTTAAGGTCACCTCTAACCAGTCCATGTTTTGTGAGAAGTGTCTTCTCGTTATTTATACTTTCACGATAGATATCCTTTTGATTTCTCGATGTGCCGAACATCAAAGAGTTGCACGTATTGTGGCGCTTTAGTGCACAGATGTCCTTGCATGCTTGTGTGACGGCTTATCTGCCCTGTGTGACATTCCACTTTAAATCATCCGGCGACGGCATGCGGCAGCCACTCTGACGCCCCTCGGAGCCTATCGGTGGCCTCGAGGAGATTTACGTCACAGTTCAGCCAGCCAGTGTGCTCGGAGGAGGGGCGGGCTCTCGAGACATTTAGTTTGACATTGTAAATAAGCAAGGAACAGTTGTTGGTGAGAAGCCAGTTGTTCCCTCCAACTCCGTCCAGCTCCGGCAGGAGACGAGTTCAGCGGAGAAGAGCTCTGAAGCGTGCGGACAGAGAGACCCTCCTCCACCTTCGTCGTATCCATCTCTTCCACTCCGTCCTTTTGCTCGTTGTTTTCTTGCTGTTGCTTTTTTTCTTTCCCTGACCCCTACCCCACTTCTCAAGGTAACTTAAAACAGGAAGTTGACTCTCTGGAAAGGGGGTGGAGCAGAAGAAGGGCTGAGGGAAGGGAGGGTGGGCGGTCGGGGGTGGAATTACACAGCCTAAGGACAGTCAGCTGAGCCAGTGGAAGCGAAAACGGGTTCAAGAAGAGAGGAGAAGGGTGGGATCTGGGAGAGAGGCGGGCCATAAGTATCACGTAGCAGGCTAGATTGCTTACTTTCAAGTGTTAAAGGGGAAGAAGGCAGGAGATTTTTTTTTTTTTTTGTCCAGCACTTGCTATACTGATCTTCAGTCTCTCTCCGCCCGTCTCTCACTTTCTCTATGCTGTTTTCTCTCTGACTTCACATTGAAGCAGGGGTCAGCTGAAAGACAAACAGAAGCGTGGCCAGCCACAGACGGACTGGGAGCTGTGGGTGCCTTTTAGTGGAGTCAGAGGAATGGAAGGGGGCTGTGAGTTTAGGGAAGGGGGGGTAGGAATTGATGGGGTAGTGAAAACGGAGTGGGTTTTGAAAAAAAAAGGGGGGGGGGGTGTTTGTTGCTTTTCTCTTGGCTTTGGGATCTGCATGCTGTGCCGACTGCCTGCCCTACACACGGCCTTTGTTTGGTCCCAGGATAGAGTCTGTGCACTGGAGAGTTTCTCTATCCTCCTCTGAAAGAGACTCAGACCCTCCTCCAGTCTGCAGCGCACTATGAAGGGCACGAGGTAAGTGTGACATCTGTGTTTGGGCAGCAATCCCATGAACCAACCTGTGTTTGGTGTTTTTCTTTTAATCTCACTCCTGTCTGTGTCCATCTGAAATGGGATGTTTCCTCTGTCCTCCTCCTCCTCCTCCTCCTCTCTCTCTGCTTCTCCTCTTTCTTGTGTCCTCTGCTTTCTTTCCTGTATTTCCATTGTTTATATGGTGGAAAAACATTAAAATATCTTAACATTAAAGCCAGTGTGTTCGAATGTTTTGTGTTTTTTCTTCTTCTACTACCTATACTGTGAGTGTCTTATCTTGCTGTTAACAAAGTCAGTGGAAATGTCTCATAAGGTTCCTTTAGCGTGTTGAATGGTGGGGAGAAATGGAGATTGTATGTCCTACACAAAAGTCCTGCTTCACCTTCAAGGCCCAGTCCTTCCTGGCTTGTTTACACTTAACTGACAGTGATGTAGAGCAGAGGGCAAATATGGTGGTGTCTGGAGGACAAACTTAAGATGGTCCCACAATAAAGTTAAGAGTTGGGTCGAGGGAGCTGCTTATTATTACCTTCTGGATTTCAGCATCTCCACTGGGGTACTTTCCCGTCATTTTTCGGACACTAAACCAGCCCGAGATCCGTTCGGATTTCTACTCTGCCTTTAATTGAAAGTTTCCACTGGTACCTCGAATAGTAGAGTGCTGATGGATGGGGTGGGGGGCGGGCGGACGAGGCTAAAAATAGCTACTGCCAGATCCCTCTGCGAATTGTTGTTTGCATGAGATTTGAATATCATTTAAGCAACTCACTGCTCCATTGGCAAAATGGAAACATCAGAAGTAATTGAGAACATGTGAGCGTTCGATGGGAGAGCATCACGGATCCGTGTAAAGGTGACCTTTTGCACGTTGTATCTGATGATCCAGGCACATTTAACTCGGGACAATGCTGTCTGCAAGGGAAGCTGCCAGGTGTACACTCTGTTTGCTTTGGAGCTAGCATTAGCTTGATGTTCCCGTCTGTGCTAGTGGGGCCTGTTGGCGTATGAAGGTCACAAGAATGTGAGAGCGGCTCACATACTCATTCAGTCAGGAGGGAGAGCGTGAGACTGAGAGGACTGAGCATGCCTCACAGACCCTCACACAAGAGGGGCTCTTTCAGCATCAGCTCGCTCTCTTGAGACACTGGGATGCAATTTGGCTCCTTGGGTTTAACACCGGGTCAGCGAGAGCTTCCGCAGGAGTCCTCTGTACCCCTCTTGCTTTCTTCTCTGCAACTGTATCTCCTACATTTTTTTTGTCCCTCCCTACCTTACTCATTTTTCTCTCCCTCTCTCTTGTGTTGAATGACCTTGAGAGATCAGCAACTGCTTTCTGGAGTTGGTGTAAAGCTAAAACAAGGCCTGTTTAGCATAACCAAGCTGTAGATGCCCTGTGACTATTGAAAGGTCATATAATACTGCTGTCTGGTGTTATCGTCACCCCTGTCTTAAACGATCAAAACAAGCCGAAGATTATGTGTTGGTTAATTTGTAATTTATTGCAGCGTGTTGCTTGCCGCTTTGTTTTGTCAGGTTAGATGATTAACCAGTAACCAGGACAGCTTTTTCTGGCTGTGCTCTGTGTGAGAATGCCACAGTGGTTAATGAGTCTGAAATATCACGAGACTAGTGTTGTTCGGTACCCTTGTGATGACCTTTTACTGTTATGGGGACTTTTTATTTTTGCGTTTATGAATTAATTTGCTCCAAACCACCTTGTGAGAACGTTGTGCACTTGGATTTGCAGCATCGAAATTCAACCCCTGTTTATTTTGAGATGCATTAAGTTTTCACATCTAGCAGTTTGCATAGTCAAGGACGTCTTGGAACGCTTGGGAGAGAATCTCATTACCGTGTCGTGTTATTCATAAATAGTACAATCCCTGTGTAACGTGCGCCTTTCAGTTTTGCAAATTCAATTGCAAGACATGATTTTCTAAACGCACGCACACACACTCACACACACACGCACACACTCTCACACACACACACACACAAAATCCCCTTTGTGCCAAATTGTTCTGCACCCATTTTTCGGTTCCCGTCCCCCTCCCCATGCCTTCAGCACTTAGATGTCAGATAAGGTTGTGTTACTCGTTCATATCTGCTCTCATCAGCGCTCCATTTTCATGGAATGAGAGCGGCAGGGAGGAGAAAGACATGGAATGATAACATGATATATGGTAGATCACTGGTAGCAAAATCCTCCCCTCACCCATTTAAAAAAAAAAAAAAAAAGCCTGTTATAGTTCAATTTAATTTTTGATTGATCGAATTCATTTTAAGTGGTCAGCAACAGACCCCTCCTCCAAACAGCAATCGGCCAATCGTAGCTCAGCCGCTGTAATGAGGAAAGGGCACCTTGGACAAACCTTCACATTCGCAGGTGTTTGAAGGTGGCTTTGGGGGGGAGTTGCAGTGTAGGATGTGGATTAAACAGCATGTGAGATGTGTGAGTGTATTTGCTTCATGGTTATCCGTTAGCTTGCCTGCATAAAGTCTTTCTTGCTGTTGTCAGATTTTTTCTTTTTAAGACCAAGCTACGGAGCTGTAAGAAAATTGCCTTTGATTGATAAATCACTTGGTGATGGTTGTGGACTTTATAACTAAGGCTTGCGTAGCTTTTTCCCCCATTAGTCTGGCTGCATGCCGATGAAAAATAACTGGAAAGTTCTTCAAAAGATGTTCACGTCTGGGGCGGGGAGCCAAGGAGGGAAAAACTGGTAGAGCTTTCTGGGTAGGAGGGATGACGCACTTTCTCTTCCTCTGTCAATCACAGCGACAGTAGTCAGTAGATCCCTGTGAGGTCATGTATGTGGAAGAGGGTGGTTAGCTCCTTTTTCCGCTCCGTTTGAGAAACTGCCTTTTAAGTCTGACCTCAGGAAGCATGTGTACATCTTCACCCGCTCTGTAGTTGTCGTGTGATTGGCGAGAGACGGCTGAACTTTTGGATGTATTACTACAAACATTTTTACCGGAAAAATTTTGATGGTGTCAGTGAATATTCCAAGATTGAGAAGCGTGCCAGACATGGCAACAGTAACCAGAAGGTGGGGCATAGTGAAGGATTAATCCTGTGCTACGTTTATAAAGCCGAGGTTGTTTTAATAAGGTGCTGTTGACATTAGTCTTGGACTTTAGACATAACAACAGGAGTTGCAGTGTAAATCAGTGACTGGTTCTTATTTAAAAGACAGAAAACAATTGGGGCAAATGCTCTCTCAGTGTAAAATAACTCCTGGCCTGTCCCATTTTAGAAGGAATGTGCATTTAAGTAGTTCATTAATTACCAGTAGATAAGTAAGCGTAGTTGTTAGCATGCCTGGTGTCTTGGTTTCATCCTCACTTTTTCCACACGTCCCTGATTTAGTATTCAGTCGCCTAATTAAACATTCCTGAATGGAAAATGTTTCTGTGTGGTCACATTATTGTGTTAAGCATGCACTAGCATTTGTGCAGTCCATCATTTGCGCCTTGGAAAGTTCAGTAATTTGGCTGGGAGCAGAGACACTCGCTGTTTTCGAGTCAGCACAATGGGCACATGCTTTTCTCGTGGTTCTCTACAGGCCTGGTTTTGTGTCTCTGCCTGTCCCAGTTCACGAAACATCAAACGTGTGACGCAAACAGGGACGTGCTCTGTGCGTCTTCCTGCGTAACACTCGAGACACTAGCCGTTATAATGGAGCTAATTAACTGCGGCATGTTTCAGTCCACCATTTCAACCCGTGCCGCTCTGCTAGGTGTGAAATGGAGGCGTACACCTTTGCTGAGGTCCTGGTGAACGCTGCGGGCCACCTGCATGGAGCACGCCGGGGCTAGCAGAAGAGATCCTGCTGATTCAGCTTGTGCAGACAGCATCGACTTTCTGGGAGGCAGAAGAGCAGTAGACGCTGGCAGTGAGGCAGGCGCACCGGTCAGGAGAAATCCAACACCGTCACCGCCATCACTGCCCTGTTTGCTGAAGGGCAAGAGCAATCAACACTCGTGAGCACAAAAAGTGCGGACTGCTTGCATATTTGTGTATCCAAGAGAGAAAACAAGTCAAGGGTTTTTTTTTTTTTTCCTCTTAGACCCTGCAGGGTTTTGAGACCTGATCTGATCTGTTTAAATATAATTCAACATTTATTTGGTTTATGATAGATCAAGAACGTAGGGTATTGTTGGGGGTCAGTTATAATATGTCATGTTTTAGAGTAAAAGGCTACAAGGCCTGGCTGTGGTGTAGCGTCACCCCTTAAATGGAGGATACGCTGTTTTAATTTGCCTCCTTATTTCTTGGGACTTGGACTGTAATCCTGCTGTTAGTGCGTGCTAATTAGCAAGCTATTTATTTCAACGGTGCTTGGTGAATCATCTAATTATTATTTCTTATCTGTGGCTGCCGCTGAGAAAGTGCCGTCCACATTCAGAGATAAAGGAAGCATTACAAGGCAGATGGTGTGGTTAGTGTTTTTTGAAATTAACTTGTAGCAAAGTAATCAAATGGAAACAACACCGCGCTTCTGATCATGGCAGGTTTGGGGGAAAAAACTGAAAGTGAAATGATACTACTTTAGCATCGCTGCAGTGTTCTGGTTTCTTATATCATGCTTTCAGCTCTAAAAAGTGACAAGGCCATATTTTATGCAGCCAGGCCTAGTCAATACGCATGATTTATTAATCGGTGGTGTTTCTGCTCTAATGCTATTGATCTATATTCTTCTTTTAAAGGCACTATATCCCATGTACCAGTGCTTAACCATTGCTGTCTGTTGAAAGCCAGTGTTCCTGTGTATTCTCTCATGTGTAGTAATGTATGCAAGCGTGTCCTGCTGTGTTTGACCCACATAGTGATGCCACACACTAGTCCGATTGCTCGTCTGTTTACACCCTTCGCACTGTGTCTTACTCTTGGATTATAGTTGTATTGCACAAGGCATAGTTGTCTTGCTCATGCACCAGTGGCACCCCACCCAACTATTTTTGGCTGTCTTTTTTTTTCAGCCAGAGTGGTTAAAAGGAAAAAGTGTGAGCAGTGCCGAGTTCCCCAGGAACACAAGCTCAGGCAGGTTGGCTGAACTTCTTAGCAGAATTCCTCTCATGCCATAGTAACCTGCCAGCTTCAATCTCCAAGCACCGAGCCTGACAGCCCAGGCCCACTCGTTTCGCAATCGTGCATGTCAGTGTGTACATGGGTGAATTCTTGGGATACACACAGAGCTGCCTAGTCTGTGTACCACATTTGGTCCGACCCTCCGGAACTCTGTGGAATCAGTGGACTCAGATGTGGCTTCTCAACTCCACGTTGCACAAAAAAGCCTTTTGTTCCACTCCTGTATGCTGCTGCAGCTGAGTTTCTCTTTACAATAAGCTGAAAACATGCAGGAAGTTTCCATTAGTACGTTTCAAATGTATTTAATGAATAAAAAGATTGATTTTCTGATGTAGTAAAGTTTGATTTCTTTGTCTGACTTTTTATAGCCCGTCTGGAGATGTCAGGAGACTCGTTCGGAGCGGCGGGAACAGATGCCCAGCAGAACCTGCAGTCCTTCTGGCCCAGGGTCATGGAGGAGATCAGGAACCTCACTGTGGTACGGCACTCGCATCCAGCCATACAATCTCTTTATTTAAATGTGTCAGTATACACAAAATTTGCTGAGAATAAAAGAAACTTAAAAAAGTGACAAAACAGCCGTATATTATGAGTCATAGTTTTTCTAAATGAAATATAAAATATGTAATTATCGTAGGTGTAAAACCTTTTAAGCATGCATGTTGAGGTAATTAAAGCTGTAGTGTACAATATAATGGCGTGGCATCAGACAGGAGCTGGAGGTACGGCCATGTATTTGAGAAATATAAAGGACTGTCTGGTTTTTAGAGTCTACGACAAAATTGCTGTAATCTCGCGTCACATAGTTTTCATTCTTATTGTATTGGATGTAATCGTACAATAATTAGCTATGACATTCGACAGTACGACGTTCTGGAATCGGTAATAATCAAAGCACTTCTAAAAATAAATAGTAAAACTCTCGCCATTCAGTGAGATCAATATGGAATTTTTGTGTCCTGAATTGGAGTGATTAAGATAAGACTACATGGTTATACAAGTTGACTGCGAATAAACAAAGTGAACAGAATGCAGTAATGACAAACCTGTTATATTACACTGTTTAGTGGAGCCAGTTAAACAATAAAATGAAAGTTACTTCAAGTTATCAGAATATACAGCTTGTTTCCCAACAGGATACACGGTGTTTATAGTTTTTAAGCTTCTTATTCAAGCCCTACAGAGATGTACAGGATTTCTGATGCTAGATGCATGGCTCATTACTCTCAGATAGACAGAGAAGGGTTTTTTTTTGGGTGGCGGTAGTATAGGAGTTGTTGTCCCCAGTGTATAAACCTGTGTCCATGAGTGCATATCGGTGACTATTTACTGATATCTGTGGAGTAAGCTTGCGTGTAAATCATCCTGCCGCCTGTGACACACTTTCGCTCTGTTTCAGAAGGATTTTCGCGTGCAGGAGCTTCCACTTGCTCGCATCAAGAAAATCATGAAGTTGGATGAAGATGTGAAGGTAGGAGTGACCGGATCAGTGATCACGCCTTGCGCTGCTCTGTCACATTCACTCACCGCAGCCATGTCTTTGAGGGACCCAAAGATCATCCAATTGTTTCATTTCTACTGAAATCTGTCAGCCATCTTGTCTCATTTGACCTGTCCTGTTGCACAGTCATGTGTGGCATGTGCAGTATTCTGGTGGTAGTTAAAGCTAGACTTGTGTGGGAAGCTTGCACTCGGTTAGAGTGGTGTTCACACGCTTAAAATAAACTAGAGCTTAGAGTGGGAAGAAGGTTAAACTGGAACAGAAAGCCAAGGCAATTAAGAGCTCAGCGTCACTGACATGAGAAAAGACCTTGGGACACACTGTGGTTCAGTCTTATTTGTGTGTGTGTGAAATGTGCTTTTGCCCCTCTGCTCTGACCATGAGAATTTGTGTACATGTGCCTGCTCCCTCTTTAACCCTTTCCCTGCTAACCCACTGTAGATGATCAGTGCTGAGGCTCCTGTGCTGTTTGCCAGAGCAGCTCAGATCTTCATCACAGAGCTCACCCTGAGAGCATGGATTCATACTGAGGACAACAAACGACGCACACTACAGGTGAGTCGCAGACTTTTAACCTGTCCTTCATGGTCCTATCTTTGCCCATCGGATTCTCACTCACTCTCACTCATTTGCTGAAGCGCCTAATCCTGCCGGGATCTCAGCCGACCCTGAACAGCTCACCATACCATCGTAGGGCAAACACAAACACAAGCGTTCACGCTTACACTCACACCTAGAGTAAATTTGGAGCGGCTAGTTAGCCAGGTAGTCGAATGAAGCCCACTCAAACACTGGGAGAACATGCGAGCTGTGTACAGAAACACCCTATCCTTGGACTCAAACCCAGGACCTTGTTGCTCTAAGACGGACATGCTCACCACCTCGCCACTGTGCGGCCTGACCCATTGGATTGTGATTATTTCATTCTATTACTATTACCTGAACATTGAGTCTGACTTGTGGCCACATGGAAAAATCACTGGCTTCCCATACATACATTACTGACTTTATATGAACTAGTCAGACCTGCTACACAAATATTCAGCTTCCTCGCATGTAAATACATGTGTACATCTCAATCCATCACAGATGTGTAACAGATTATCTGGTTTGGAAGCAGCACAGATTTGAGTCCTGTATGACTCTACTGGGCTATAACTCGTACAAATAAGCTTAAAAGCAGCAAGGCTTTTCAACAAAATTGTTTTTGGGGCACAAAAAACCTGATAGAACGAATATTCTCTAAATGCCTTTGCGCCTAAATATATTCAGAATCCACTGGTGTAGAGTGCTGATAATTCCTTTAATAGACTGAGACCCTTTTGCACTGGTGGTAGCTGGTAGCATTCTGAGAACCTGTAACGTCAAGCACCCCATCGGTGAGTATGTAAATTTGGTCATGTGTTGACTCCTGTTGCTAAGGCGGTGTGTTTGCAGCACTGGCCTTTGTGAAAGCCTGGCGTCCATCAGGGTCACCCTGACAACGCTCATCGCTAGAACAACTGCGGGGATATGACCTGTAGCCACCAAATATTAATCACAATGCTAAAAATAACTGCTAATGTGATGGGTGACAATGGGGAGGTGGTCTTGGCAGCCAGTGTCCTGTGGAAAATACCACATGGAAAAGTGGCGGGGGTGCTCTGTTACAGCCTGAAGGAATCAGATTATTGCTAGTCACATTGGGGTAAATCTAGCATGAAATATCTCTCAGTGATACATCATTACTGTGTGTATGGGTAGGAACTATTTTTGGTTGCATGTTAGTTTAGTTCCTACAGAAATAAATTTGCATTGATAAACAAGGGAAATGGAACATTCAATGTAAAGATTTAGTTTAATATTCATTCAGCTCATTAGTATATTGTTGACCTTAGGCGGATGAGTGTTGTTATAAACTACTATAATGTACGTATCTCAGAAAAGCAGAAACGTTTATTGATGTAATTATATAGACCATCCTATTGACAGTCCTACAAATAATTTTATATATATATATATATATATATATATATATATATATATATATATATATATATATATATATATATATAGATGAGCATTGATATTATAATGATGATCAACAACGTATCACGTTTACACTACGAAGATAATAGCTTTTTATTAGTGCACATACATTAATGTTTATATGGATTACTCCTATGATATGTTATGCTACAGTTATATCTTCACAGTCCCCATCAGATTTCATGTTAGAAAGACTTCCATTACTTATCAAAGTAACTGATAAGATAAGCTCTAAGAAGTGACAGTTTAACATGCTTGCAAAAAAAAATATTTTTGGATTTATTTTTCTTATTAGGGATCTACTTCTGCAAGGCAACTTTATTCCAGCCAGTGACATAAATTTCTCACAAAAGACACAAACATTGAGATTTGTAAGAAATAACAAGATGCAGAGAAATAGAAAATTGAACTGATTGGAAAAGTAATAAACCGACACTTTAAACAACAGAAATGTCTTAACAAGAACAGATTGCCATAAACTGCCACCTCTAAAATCTTCCGCCTGAAAACAAGATAACGGTGACTGGATCTAATCTCAGAAAAGGTAATTATGCACAGCAATTGGTTTTTGATAATTAACAGCTCTATAACATGGCATAGCAACAGGCTTGAAAAAAGTGCCGGGTGCACTGTGGCCTTCTTCTGTTTCTCCGGTCATTCAGGGCATTGACTCTTTTCCATTTTGCTGCATTCATTTTGCACTTTGCCAGTGTGCTGGAAGAATGTGTTTGAATGTTATTGCGCATAAGTCATTCTCATGGAGCATGCTGAGAGAGAGCCAACCTTAGGAAAGAGCGTGGGCTGGCACCACGCTGACCTTTGCTTTAGTGAGTGTTCCACTCAAAGGCATTGCTAGACCATATGCCAGGGCCACTCAGAGCCACTGTTTGGATTTTAAATTGTGTTGAGTGCCATTTGTGTCACATTTAAAATGCTAACGGTACAGAATGTCATTTGCGGAAACGGGGCGTTTGCTCCAGAAAATTAATTCGGCTTACTCCTGGATCTGGGCTCCTGTCTCCAGGCCAGTATTATGCTTCCCCTTTGACAAGAGTAATATTTAATGAATAACACTATTAATAACGGCAGGGTCTCAGGGGGATATTTCTTGATAATGGATAGGCGCAGACAAGATTTTGTATGAGTGAAAGGGCATTGTGAGGGGCTGTGGTTATGTATTTATTTATTTATTTCGGGCATCTTTAAAGAGAGTAAGTGTGTGTGTTCATGCATTCCTTTAAAGATGCTGTTTTCCTTCCTTACTTTAATAGAAGTATGTGTGTGTGTGTGTGTGTGTGTGTGTGTGTGTGTGTGTGTGTGTGTGTGTGTGTGTGTGTGTGTGCATGCTTTGTGTAGTTTGTGTTGATATTCACTCATAATAAATATTTCTGTAAGACTCCAGTGTTCACTGTCTACCCCCCCCCCCCCATGCTTATAGCAGCTGCTCCGTGCAGTGCAGTCCCATTTCTCATTTCAGTGCAAAGCCATTTGTCTTACGCGAGCATGTTTGCTCTGTATGAGGAAGACGGAGAGTTTGCACACACCTTTTGTCTTTTTATTATGTTTATGAGTGCTTGTCTGTCTGCACGTATGTCCATGTGTTTGTTCGTCTGTGTCTAGGTGGCGATAATAATAATCACATGACTCAAGGTAATGTTCCATGAAAATAGCTGAGAGCAGTTTAATTATAGACTACAGGAGGAACGCTGCTGGTAAACTTGTTTTTTTCCCTCTCTCTCTTTTTATATAAAAAAAAAACATAATAAGCAATGTTTATTTTCATTTCGGAAATCAGATGGACTTTTTAACTCAGACAAAGGAAATCCAATTCAGGCATGGAAGGAGTTCAGGAGTAAGAACAGGTAGACTTCATGCTTCATATCCAAATCCAAATAAGAACTATTCATGCACGTTTACTCACAGTTTCCTGACAGGGAGTTGTCTCTCCATTCTGCTTTTGATATATTTTGTTTTAGGTGTATTGGCAGCTACTATTTATTATACAGTACACTGGTCAGAGTAGGAATATATTTTTTTCTCTTCCTTTATTTTCCAGAAATGTGAAGGGTTGTATGAAATTTTACAGAAAAAAAAGTGGCCTGTGTACTTTTATGGTATTTATAAGCCTATTTTTTGCCCTCCTAGCCTGTTTAGTTGTGGTGCTGGCCACTGACCCCTGCATGTCCTTCACACAAAACTGAGGACCACCTTATAATTGCAGCGGGCGGCAGCTTAAAACCGCCAAATCATAAAAGCCAAGAGAGATCCAGTGAATTACGAGGAAATATGGCCTTCCTTTACAGCGAGGGCTGTGAATGAAGCCATAAAATTATGAGCAGTTTTTATGATGGCCCATTGAAAGGGGATGCTTGTATATTGATGGTTCACAGGCTGTATCCCTCTTCTCTTCGTGCTGGGGAAGAGCTGACGAGAGGCCCCTGTGTAACTATTTTTCATGCATTTAATATATTAATTATCCGGTAAATGTTCCCCAGGCAGTGCTTGGGATGTTGGAGAGTGACAGCTTTTCGATGAAGCTCCCCCACCACCCCATCATGCTGCAGTGTATTACGTGGGAAAGGTCGGCTCGGGGTTAATGTAACTTTTTATTTGCTGATTTTTCATAGGCCGATGGAAGCAAGGAGCAAGGCTAGTTTGGTCGAAAGAGTGAGAAAGGGAGAGAATAAGGAAGGAGGTGTACAGAGACGGTGCCAGACAACAGCCAGGCTGGCGTTTTTGTGTGCGCATTGTGCTTGGGCTTTTCAGTGCCTTGGAGTCACAACATGTCTCAGCCAGGCTTCATCTTCTTCCACAGAATAGGCTTTGTAAAAACCAAGTACAGAAGAAAAGGTTGGGGAAAATAATTGCATGCACAAAAGAAGCACCAACCCATACAAATAAAATAAATAAGAAAGAATGTTGAATGTTTACACTGACATTAATACAATCCTTTTAAACACCATTTATAATTGTGAAAAACTCCTTTTTTCACTTTTGTGGTGCTGATACTGTCATGTTTTTACACTCTGAAAATTGGATAAAATGGTGCAGTGATGCAGCATGCAATGTAGCCATTAGTGTAGACCTTTTCCATTTGCCCACAATTAGGTAGCTGCTCTTTTTGATGGGAGAAATGGCTTTTTAATCACCATATGTAGCTGTGCTAATTCACAGGCTCTGAAGTGCTGTCAAGAAACAATTGACTGAAGAGGGTCTGAAGTGATCAATTGTCTGTGGTCTCCAGGTGAACTTCTCATTTTCTACACATTCCGGCATCTGATTGACTTAATTAAACCGCCCCGCATTCTGCTGATTGGATGTAAACATTAATATGCCAGAAAATGACTTTCTAGATGTTTACCATGATGTCCAGAGGCATGCTAAATTGATCAGCAATTGAGAATCAGACATTTTTGATTAGATTTGATCCAAGTTGCAGATAGCAAGCCTTAAAAAAAATAAAAAAAGGCCTGTTGTTCACAGGCTCTAGCAATACAGCTTACTGATTTGATTTGCCATGGTGGTTAATTCAATTCCACTATTTAAATGCAAAGTCTCGAAGTTGAAGAAAAGTTTGGATGAATTTTTGCTCCATCTTCCCTTTGAGAAATAGGAGCTCACCGTTCTAGTGCTTATAGAGAGGATCACCTATAAATCATAGTGTGATGGATTGCACAGGGTGGTTCGATATCTCATCACGGTGCTCTGAACTCAGGGTTTGGTGCATTCAGACTACGCTGGACCTTCTGAAGAAGATGTAAAAGCCTGCGCATCTTCAAATTCGACTTTTGCAGAAGCTCTACAAAGCATAGACATGAGGCTCATCTACTAGCCAGTGAACAAATTATGCATATACACTATTGTAACACCAAAACTCCTCATCACATATTTTGGATGCAAAGAACGTGTGAGTTTTGTGATTTTTAAGCTTGGTTTGGGGGTCATAGCTGGATGCTGTCCTCCCCGAAACCCCTAACTCTTCTCTGGCACCCGAGCAAGCCCCATTACCCCTCGAATGCCTCTCAGTGGCTCTGCTGTGTGCTTAAGCACCGGCACTAGTGTAAACGACATCTCTGTGGCTGGAATGAGCTTTGCACACTTTAATAGAGGTCTACAAGTTGACATTAATATAGTGAGGCTGGGCAAAGCAGTGAGCCACTCCCTCTCATGGATGATGTCTTAGATCTGTGTGTACGATGGCTGAATGCTCTGGAAAGCAGCATTGTCATAAGGATGGTTCTGCCGCTCTGAATAGTGCCAAAAGTGGTTCAAAACAGGGATTGGAGGAAAAAATGCAGCAGACATTTTGAATTTTTCATCCACCAAATAGTGTATGGAAAATAAAACATCAAGGTGTAACATAATGATCTCCCGAGAACCTGTAAAAAGAGCAAAATGCGCTTTTTAAAATCTAGTTGGTTTATATATCTGGTTATATTTCCAGGATTTGTCAGTATCTGAGTTTTGGCTCCATCACCATGCAGTCATATAGGCAAGATAAAGTAAGATTTAAAATCTCAAATCCACCAAGCACAGCTAGCATTGAGAAAAATGCTGAATCTGGAGCATTATGCCTGCTCATTCATGCAGTTATCCACCAATCAGCCAATCATGAAACTGCAGTGCAGTGGATAAAATCATACAGGAACAGGTCAAGAGCTTCAAGTAATGTTCATCTCAAACATCAGAATGAAATGTGATCTCAGGGACTGTGAGCATGATATAGATGCTGGTATCAGACAGGGTGGTTAGAGGATTTGAGAAACTGCTGATCTTAGTAAATTTTTAGTTGACACAGAATGGTGTGGAAAAAAAATCAAACAAACCAAAAAAACCTTCCAGTAATCAGCAATTCAGCAATGCAGAGGATGGGAGTGGCCTTAATGCTCTGGACTGACAGGAGGACTTTGGTAAACCATAGTCTTTATAACCATGCTGAACAGAAATGTGTCCCAGAATTCCCTTCTGAGTTCACTCTTGATATTCTTGATGATTAAATTTAATAGAGTTTATTTTTAGAAAAGGTGTGGCACAGTGGTGTACTGATTAGCATGTTCGCATGCAAGAAGGTCCTGGGTTCCATTCCTGATCTCGGCAAGGGTGTTTCTGTGTGGAATTTGCATGCTCTCCTCGTGCATACAGTATATGGGTTTTCACACACAGTGCAAAGACATCCACATTAGGCTACGTGGATATTCCTGATTGCCCCTAGGTGTGAGTGGGTTGTATATATTGGCCATTGCACTGAGTCAGCTGGGATGGGCTACAGCTTCCCTATGACCCCAATAAAGGATAAATCCATTCAAAAAATTAAATGAAATGAATTTTGGGAAAGACGGAAAAGTATCTGCCTATAGAATAAGACCATTTCAAAATAATCTGCACAGAAAAACCATGAAATAGATTTTATGCCATAAGCTTATGTTTGTTTTAGAGTAATTCGTATGATATTATAAGTCATATTAAATATATTTGCCTATATTAAAGATATTTTTTGCCGTGCTTCACTTTCATTCATTCATTTAGAGTTCAGTAGTTTCTTTCTGTTTTTTACTCTTTTTGTTTACTTTCCCACTACATTACTTACTTATTGCTTATCACTGTCATGTGTCCCCTCAGCTGTGCATTATAAACCATGTCCACACTGTACCTCCCCTCCTGCTCAGCTTATCTTCTCCACAAACCAACCCTCCCCTCCTCTGCGCCCATACTTCCATCTCTCTCCACTCCGCCTGATCTCTGTAGTCCATTCTCTCTCTCTCTCTCTCTCTCTCTCTCTCTCTCTCTCTCTCTCTCTCTCTCTCTCTCTCTCTC
>JAOUQZ010000028.1:10665898-10677573 GCA_028564935.1 Neosilurus hyrtlii
CACCAGTGCATAAAGCAAGGTCCATAAAGACATGAGTGAGTTTGGTGTGGAAGAACTTGACTGGCCTGCACAGAGTCTCGACCTCAACCCGACAGAACACCTTTGGGATGAATTAGAGAGGACACACACACACCTGTATAGGCTTTAAAATTAGGAGGCTTGACCTCAGAGTTGTACTCAATAAGAATTATGTTCTTAGTCCAAACAAGGATACATTTTTGTTTTTCACCTTTCAAAATATTTAACTAGGTTCAGAGGTTTTTATTGGTGTTTTTTGGCTACACAGACATGCAGGTATGTGCTTAAGTTTTGCTATGAGGGAAAGTGTGATTCTAGTGACCTTGCCTGATAGTTATTGATGTCACTGAGTGACATTGGAGCACATTTGTCATGCCATTTTAAAGTGTTAGGAGTAAATGGAAAAGTGAGGGAATAAATAAATGAATGTTATCATGTGATTATTAAATTTTTTTCCATGTAAAAATAGTTTAATTTTACCTCTAGTTAAATAATTTAATCAGAGTGTGTCACTGGATATCATGTAAGTTGATGTAGGGACAGTTGCAGTCCATCATCATATCACACAAGCCGCATGCAGCTCCTGTCAGTTCACAGCATGAAATCTCGCATTACTCTACTGAGCCCTTTCCTATTAGTTATTTATTTGAGGTCAGCCTCTAGTATTACAGTGTTAAAATAATTTATGGAGATGTAACCTAGTGATAGGTTTTATCCTATATGTGCATGTGTGTGTAGGAGGAGGTACGTCAGTCGGTTGCCTCGACAGAGCCAGTGCAGTACTACTTCACGCTGGCGCAGCAACCCGGTGCTGTACAAGTGCAGGGGCAACAGCAAGGGCAGCAGGTGGCTGCACCCGCCACTGCCACTACCCTGCAACCAGGTCAAATCATCATCGCCCAGCCACAGCAGGGCCAGGTAACACCCTAATACACACACACACACACACACACACACACACTCCAACAGCAGTGCAACCTTTTGCTTCCTGCATACACACGTAACCCTAATCTTACCCTTATCAGAAACACGTTTGCCCTGGTTTCATAATTTAGTTTCAACCATGAGATAGCGTTGACATGAGATAAGTGAAGTGGAAAATATTTAGGGTGTCACTATGTTTTAGTGCCTTTTTGAATTGCACTTTGAATTTGCCTTTGTATGTCCTATAGCTCAGACCGACATACCACTAGGACATAAACAGATGCACAGGGCCACTAAAGGGCCTACACTTGAGCTCAGTCTACTTTGATTACTTGATCCACACTTTTAAAAGTGGATTCCGAGCGGTGTCATTCACACTTTCCTATCAAGTGAGAAGTGCGGAACCCAGTCACCCTCTCATCCGCCCCTGTGTAACATCAGTCCAGTCTCAGAGTGTGAACTTGGTGCCCCTTCTCTTGTCGCTTTCTCTCTTTATTCTCTTTAGTCTTATACACTTTCTTTTTGGCACTGTATCTGAGCCTCCCTCACTCGCTCTCTCTCTCTTTCTCCCTTCCCCATTCTCACTTACACTGTGCATTTTTCACAGTGCCCTTTTCAAACACTTTGCTGATCCTTTTCACTTCTTTTGGTCTCCTGTTCTCTTTGAGTCTTGTCATTAACCTAATTCAGTTCTGTTCACTCACTACTTATCTTCCTCACTGTCTCTGAATGTTTGAATTTTCACCTTGTGCCCTCTTGATCATCTTCTCTTTATATGCTATCTTTTCTACACACTTTTTCTCACACTCTGCTTTCTCAGTACTGAACCATGTTCTCTTTGTAAGGTTCAGTGCTGTTTCAGCATGCCTGCTATTCGCCAAGTGGTTAGGGATGTGAACAGGGCTTTCACACACACCTTGTTGGGACAGCCAAGAACAAGCAAGAGAGTGAGGTGGGGAAGGACATAAAAGGGAGACATTACAGGTGGGGGTAAAATGAATGCTGAAGGAATCTGCAACTTGGAAAAGAACAGGAGCTTGTTTGGCTAACTTTCTTCACTGGAAATATGTATGGTAAATTTTGAGATTAGTCTTTGATATTTGGATTATCCCTATTGTATTGTATTCTCCTATACACTGAAAAGATTGATGAATCTGAAGCAGTTTTATAGCTTTGTCATCAGTTACATTTACAGCATTTGGAAGACGCTCTTATCCAGAGCGACTTACAGTTATCATTTTTATACAACTGAGCAGTTGAGGGTTAAGGGCCTTGCTCAAGGGCCCAACAGTGATGATAGTGGGGATTGAACCTCTGACATTTGGATCAGTAACCCATCACCTGAACCACAAAGCCACGACTGCCCTCATTTGGCGGACTGTTTTTGTGAAGTGAATCAGAATTTCACTTCACAAAAAATACTGCAGAAAAAATGTGATAAGCATATGAGAAAAATTCTATAGTTTTACATTGCAACTTCTGCAGAAATGAACCAAAGTATCAGTGCATATTGTCTGCGTCTCATCTTGTCCAGCCTCATGCATTTATGTAAATGAATTATCTGAACACTGCATCAGATCAGAAAGGGGCATGTTCAGACTTCCATAGATCTGGTCTGATTAGAGAAGTGATATCATGGCTTGTTCAAATGAAAGCTGGCAGTGAATCTTTTTTTAAGGCTGAATAGACAGAGATGTACCAGTTTTAGGACACCACAGTCTAATAATATTTTAGGTTTTACTAAAATTTAAACTGTTCTTTTAGAGTGAATGAAAAGGAACAGCAGTAAGCGGTATGTCAGAACTACCTTAGAAACAAAGGACAAGATGGTCAGCTTCAAATTATGGAATAGCCAACACATTCTCCAGATGAAACCCTTATTGAGCTGGTTTGGGAGCAGATCCGTAAATATAACTTACTGTCCTTTCAGTGGTGTTCGAAAACTTATTTCTCCTCAAGACGAAATACCATTGTCTAAACAAGATAATTTTCTACAAAGTGCAAGTGCAGTCAGCGCCAACAGCAGCAGTGGCATGCACGTGTGTTGGGCTGCCAATGTGAGCATGAATCCAACAACAAAATTGAGCTCGTGGTTTTACAACACTTGCATTATTATGAAGCTCTGCTAAAAACTGAAAAAAAAAATGCAGGCGTTCTAAAAGTATTGATTGGTAGTGGATATGGTGTTTCTTTTTTTTTTTTGGTACAGTCTGTCACTGTCATTTGTCAGAATTTCAATTAATGTTTAACTTTCTGAAATTAGCATAAATTAAAGGAACAGAAAAGTCAATTCCAGGCATTTCTGTGAACTGTAGTGTTGCTGTGGCTTCGACCCTGAGGATGGAGAAAGAGTGATGTCATGCTTTATTCTTTGTTACTGCTTTATTTTCCACAGCTTGCTCAAACTCACTACAGTTGAGACAAGTGCAGCACTTTGATCAGAAATGCTGGTTGTTGGTTTTTTTTGGACATTATTCATTAGCTTATGAATGTCATTTTCTTTCTTTCCATGTTCTGCAGAATGTCAACGATGCTTCAACTTTTTTGTTGTTGTTCCTGCTCCTTATCCTCTGCATCATTTCATTTGCTTTGCATGTGCTTATTGCTTGATCAGGCTTTTCTGCCTCACTCCATCTTTCTTTCTCTTCCTGTTGCCATGTGTTCATCCTCAGGTGTTGCAGGGGACCACCATGCAGCAGCTACAGCAGGTGCAGGTAGCTCAGTCACAGGCTACCCCTATCACGGTAAAATATTCAGACTCCAAACTGCACCTTCTAAATGTAGCTAGCACCTGCTTTTTCACTAAAAACCATGATGACTAACTGCTTATTAAACTGTGTAAACTAACTTCTTATTCAAGATTATATGGATGCAGTGATCTGATACCGATTTGCTTCAGGATGATATTGACCTCGAATCAGATGCTTGCAATCTGATTGGATTTGATGTGTCTGATATCCTGATGTGTTTCATGGCGTTGTCTGATTGATATTACCTAATACTGACATTACGTTACAAGACTCCATAATATCACATCAGCATAAACCAAAAAAAAGAATGAGGCCATTAATCATGACAGGGTTCCCCAAGACATAGTGTTCCCTTTGTTAATACCTGTATCCATAGTTCATCTCTTCAACTGATGAAGGTCGTGGCAGGCAGATAATGCCAGACTGCTGAATAAATTGCTCATGTGTATTGGGTATCCTTCTCTGAAGCCTTAGCTGATCTTCTTTCATGGCGAGATGATTTAGCGCCCAGGTTTCTTTGCTTGCTGTACGGGGTCAGAGGTCACAGACTTACCCCACTCCTCTTTCCCATTGCTTGGCTCAGTTTCTTGTGTTTCTCCGAGGGCTGTCTAGAACATGGGGTGAAGTGAGGTATGTTGTAAGCTTTAGTATCACTGCTGAAAGAAAACCACCAGACGGCAATAGGGTGCTCTTACACAAGGCTCAGAAGCTCAAGACATTCTCACTAAACTGCGCCTTTCTTCTCTCTCTTACAGAGTGCTCCAGTGACCATGCAGGTGGGAGAAGGCCAGCAGGTGCAGATAGTGCAGGCGGCTGCACAAGGCCAAGCTCAGGCCCAGGCAGCACAACCAGCCGGCCAGACCATGCAGGTCATGCAGCAGATCATCACCAACACAGGAGAGATTCAGCAGATCCCTGTACGAGCTGCATCAGCATACTTATCACATTGATAATGTAGTGTTATAATGGCTTTAAACATTTTGCCATCCAAATTTGATTCCATCTAGGATAATGAAAAGCATGTATTCCAAGCAATGTCTGCAACAAATTTAAATTTTCTCAGACTTTTTGGTTCCTTGTGTCACTAAAGTCACCATCTGGTGAGGTCTGACTGTTTTGCAAGAGTTAAGCATTGTGTAAGCTGTAGTTAAATGGTATTCCTTTTATTTAGAACAATGAATAGAAACAGGCTACTTTTTGGTATAAATCATGATTAAACATTGCATAGCTTATTAACTGATTTTCCAATTTTGGCTGGGTCCTTGATGGAGTCACAAATATCTTGTTCTAAAATTCACATTTGCAAACTGCCAGGAGAGGAAAGGTGAAATCATTCTGCCAGTTACGATTTTGTAATGATGTAATTATAGACTGCCAATATACTAATAATTCAGTTAATGGGTTGATTAGAGTCAGTGTTCATGCATATGCTTTATTTAGGTTACAGTGAACTAATGAAGACCATCTCAAAGTGAAATAATTATTGGGTTGTATGGTATAGTTGAGAGTCATGCAATGACTATTTGGGATCAGAAGGGGACATCTTGATGGGGACATTTAGACGGGTTGCATTTTAGATTTGTGAACATGTTTATGATATATGAAAATACTTAGTTTAGGGAACAGTAGAATTTTACAAGACACATTAGTCTAGAATCTGACCGGACCAATGTAGTGACTGTATACTGGTGTGTAATTGTATAGTGGTCTATCTGTGTTTGTTTAGAAGTTCATGAAGCCCTGATGTAGGTTTCCTGAAGGTAATTGTGTGTGCTCGCTGTCTCCTCCTTGTGGTGGTGTTGCCATAGGTGCAGCTGAACGCTGGAGGCCTGCAGTACATCCGCCTGGCTCAGCCAGTTTCAGGAGCACAAGTTGTTCAAGGACAAATACAAACACTCGCAACCAACACTCAGCAGGTAAAGCACAAGAATGAACTTATTTGAAGGATCTGTTTATAGAACCGAGTGCCTGTAAAAAGTAGCTGCTGTTCTGTTTTTAATGTTGCTTGATTTTTATGTTGTAACTAGTGCTGGTAATTGAACAGGACAGACCATTTTGCAATGTCATCATTTTAGATGTCTCTCACATAGAACAGACGTGCAGGGACATGATGTGCTTTTTGTTCGGTGTTGGCAGGTATCACAGACAGAAGTGCAGCAAGGGCAACAGCAATTCAGCCAGTTCACTGATGGTCAGGTAAGTTTCATAGTCATGTGGTTACACTAATGCACCCATTTCCATGATAGACACAGTATTTAATTTTTTAACACCATATTTACTTTCATTTTAATTTGGGTAAATATTCTTAGGTCAGCATATTCTGTTATTTCTTGTTGCTCATAATTCAGTTTTATGTAATTTGTCACATAGGTCAATAGGCAAGCTGCGGCAAGCACATCCAAAAGAGTTAAGAATACTAATGCTCTAGGCTTAATGCAAAATAGCAGGTACTTGTTGATATTGATGTCTCGAAGTCACAACAGAGATTGTTTGAAAGTTTAGGGGGACTGTCAGAAATTTACAAATTGAAAGGCATCCAGTCATTAATGATTAAAAATGTTAGATGAACTAAGCTACCAAATTGTTACATTTTACCGACAAGGATGATGACAACGTTGTGTCATCAGCATAAAACTAAAATGAGGCATTAAAGTGCTGAATTCAATCACCCATGGGAGGCATGAAGTGGAAATAAAATGAGGCCAAGAATGGATCCCTGAGGTACTCCACAGGTAAGGGCAGTGTGAGAGGGCACTTTATCCCCAGCAGAAACTGAGAATATGTTCTTTGCTAAATGAGAAACAACGAAGAACAGTATGCAGAGTACCAACCCACTAACTAAGTCTATTAATCATTGCATTAGCTGCAGTAGATTCTAATATCATAGAAGTTCCCAGTGTCAGCATGCATTTAATACTTCTAAAAGACCAGTAATATGTTTCTGTTGCAAAATCCAGACTAATTTCTTTGCTTAGACTACACAGATAAACTTGACCAGCTGAATTTTACGTTAGCAACAACTTTAAAGAAAGTCTTATGTTATAGAAAACAATATGTAATGAATAAGATGATTGCTACTAGTTGGATCAAGGATAGATCTTTCAAGGAGAGGCTGAACAAATGTAAATAAAATGAGGCTGGATCATAATCTTAACCTAACAATTAAATCACAATACCCTGAAGATAAGGCTATAATATTCAAACGTCCAAGGCCAGTGTGTGGGTGAGAAAGGCTCAGGGTTTAACACACACCTAGGAAAAATTATTAATAATAGTTATAATAATAATTATAAATGATTTGCTGACAGCGAGGTGGATGTTGTTTAATAGCCCCCGAGATGCTCCGTCTTGGGAAATATTTAGCAACATCCACAAAACCCGGAGATCGCAAGGTCAAATCCGTATTGATGCCACAGCCATCCGTGATTGGGAGTCTATGGGAGCTAATTGGCCGAGTTCTCATGCTCACTTCCATATCACTCAAAGCGATCACCAGCCAATCATGGCCGTCTGTGAGCTCATTCGTACAAGGGGGGCGGCCAGCGCTTTCCCTCCAATTGTGTTAGACCGCCCCCAAAATATGCATGCGCAGCAGTTTGTAAAAAGGCGGGTGGCGAGCGTTGCATGTCATGGAGGGGGCATGTGTATGTTTGCCCCCCTCCCTGGTTGATGGTGGTCGTGTGATAGGGAAGGCAATACTTGATGGGTGGAAAATGGAAATGACTAAATTAGGGAGAAAAAAGGGGGGAAATCCACCAAAAAGTAATCTACAGTCAAACAACCTTGCCATATTTTAAGAGTAGCAGGCAGAGGTAATCAGATACCTTTGTCTGTTGAACATGATTAATATGACATTCTAATAGGAATAAAGAGTTTTGCTTTTTAATGCCACTATGCTTCATTTTCTACAGTAAACCAATAGTACTTTATTGCCTTTCACCTTGACTTCTTCATGCTCCAAGTGCAAGCTAGTAGCTTTCAGACAGAAATGGGGGAAATTACACTATCCAGTTTCTCATCGTAGCAGCTGGTAGCTAATAATATGTGATGGAACAAACTAGGGATGCATTTATTTGGTGTCTGTGGTGGTTAAACATGGAGGTATTTTAATACTGTGATTTGTTTATATGCTATATTTAACTATTCTGTTATAGTTCATTGCTTTATATTTTCTCTGGTCTCTACTTCTCTCTTTCGGCCCTGCAGCAGTTGTATCAGATCCAGCAGGTGACCATGCCAGCGGGTCAGGAGCTAACTCAGCCTATGTTCATCCAGTCAACAAGCCAGACAGCTGATGGTCAGGTCAGCACACAGGTCAGCGCTGACTGATGCACACCATTTCCTCCCAGACGCCCAGGCACTGACTGCACTGTAACCACACTGCTCCAGACCAAGTCAGCCAGAGGGATCCCTACTACACCATTATCAATGCCCACACACGGCGCCATGTCGTTTCACATGTGGCGCCACATGCAACGCCAACATGGCTAACTGCATTTAGCCAAATTTTCCCGACTGCAGTTTTGAAGAGTTCTAGAGATGATCACACTGTGACATAAATATATTTTGCTTCTGCCCTAACTGGGGCCATCCTGGTCAGTTTATTTCACTCTGTTCCCACCATAATGTCTGATAACACGCAGGTTCATCCCACGCCGACCAAACTTTGTGTCTTTAGCCAAAAATTATTCTGAACTGCATTTTTCTTGTGGTTACCAAGCAGCCAATCAGCAAAGCTGCTGTGTGTTTCCAGACAGGTAGGTGGGAACACCGTTTAAAGCCAAGTATCTGTGGTTATATGATCACGTAACTCAAACTATCCATATGCTGTGGAGCTCATTTGATTCTTGGACCCAAATAAACCCTGTTGATCTAATCTCAGTACAAAGACTCCAAATGCTCCAGTCTTCCCGGTAGTCTACTTATAGCATGTATTGGCGACATTGGTCTGATAAATGTGTGAAGGCTCCTTTGCCTTGTGTGGAATCCTGCCTCTGAGCTTCGTGTGGTTCTGAATAAAAACTTCTGTCCTGGCTCCAGTTTCTGTTAAGCCCTGATTTGTTGAGCATGTTGTCTTGTGTACAATTCAAAACTTGATGCTAAAGCCATAATCTACACGTCTTGTACATGTTGATCTCTGTAGTTTGTATGATAACTCTGAAATTCACTTTTAATTGTATTAGTTCAATTTTATTAGCTTCTTGTATAGATTAAAGATTTGATAATGTCATTTTGTTGAAAGGGCTTCATACTGTTGGATTTTCTACATGCAAAGCTGTGTGTGCGTGTGTGTGCGTGCATAGTTAGGTGGGTGTGTAGGTAAAGGGTGTATGAGTGTAATGGTTTATGTATCCCTTGTGTTTGATATTGTGCATTAAAAATCTCCCTTTGGATCAGACCTTTTTTCTCATTCTTCTCCCTGTGTTTTATTTAAACATAATTTAACGCAAACAACAAATTATTTAATCTTTCAGCTATATGTAAATATTCATTCATTCATTTGTTGATTTTCTGAACTGTTTAATCCCAGTTAGGGTTGCGGCAAGGCCGGTGCCCATCTCAGCCAACTTTGGGCAAGGGCAGAGTACACCCTGGACAGCTCGCCAGGCCATTGCAGGACAATATGTAGATATAATCTTTAAAAAAAAAAAAATCTAATCAAATCTAAAATTCACAAAGGGTGAGCTCTAGTATACTCATGTATTCTCCATGAAATTGAGTTCCTGTCATGAGCTGTTAATTTCTCTCACATCTTAAAAATGAGAAATCTTTAGGGGGCTGGTATGGTGGCGCAGTGATTAACACATCCTCCTCACAGCAAGAGCATCCTGGGTTTGAGTCCATATCTGTGTGGAGCTTGCATGGATTTCCTCAGGGTACTCTGGTTTCCTCCAAGATTTTTAAAGACATGCACATTTGGCTGTTCCAAATTGTCCCTAGATGTGAGTAGATGGATGTGTGTTGGCCCAATGATGGTCTGATGAGCTGTTCAGGGTGTACCCTGCCTTCGCTCATTTTTTCGGCTGGGATAGGCTTCAGCCTCCCTATGACCCTCGTAAGATTAAGTGGTTTGGCAAAAAAGTGAGTGGGTGAGTGTGTTTTTAGGTTTGTTTTGTCTTGTTAATTCAGGTGTTCTGTTTCTTTCCACCACACGGTGGTGCAGTTACCTTCCCTGCACAGTCATGTCACTACATAAGTGTTCTGGCTTGGAGTTTTACCTCAGCTTAGCTTTGAGGTCTGCTTTTTTGGTTTGTTGTGTAAAGAGCAGGTCCACTGAATCACGAGTTAAAAGACTAAGCTTTCAGGCCACATTCCTTCAGTGACCTAAATCCATAAAAAGAACCCAGTTATAAAGCACTGAAACATAAAACTGACTGTTATAATCCAGTATATTAAAACTTCACAGCATTGAGCTCCCTCATAAATGACTTACTGGCCTGCTGGGTAGGTTTTTTTCCACCAGCCATTTGTAAGTGTTAAACCTGCTTGGTTGTAGCAGTATTCGTCAATTTGTGATAATAAATAGCTATATATTGTAGTACATATTCATCATTTTTTCTGTTCAAGAATGAGGAAAGTAAGGAAAGTCGTGAGGAATAAAACATAATGTGAGGCTGCTAAAGAAAAATCATCAACTGTAGTGTGCTAACCCAAATTCAAATAAATAGCAGGAAGGCTGGACCCTATCTCAGCTGACACTGGGTGAAGGTGGGGTACACCCTGAACTGCTCGCCAGTCCATTGCAAGGCCAACACACAAGCTTTCACAATCACATTAACGGGCAATTTGGAATTTTAAATTAGCATAATGTGCCTGCCTTCGGACTGTAGGAGGTAACCAGAGTACCCAGATATAACCCACACAAGCACTGGGAGATCATGCAAACTCCACACAGAAACGCCTTCACCAAGCCTGGAATTTCAATACAAGACCTTGTCGTTATGAGGCAAATATGCTAACCAGTATGACATTGCGCCGCCCTGAAATCAAACAGCACATCAAAAAATATATTTTATTCCTTAGACATTCATTGTAATTCAAAAAAATACAAGTTTTATTTTTATCCATTTGTAGTTACACTGTCATGTGAAACGTCCACGTAGTGTTAGTTCCTGTTATCACTTTGCCCCTCTGCACACCAGGTAGTAACATGCATCTGGGGAAAGGGATTAGTTCTGTGATCTGCACCACATACGGTAAGATTCTTTAGTGGTGTGTACATGAATGTGGCCTGGTCACACTAAAGGACTGCCAACTGATGTATGCTGCGTAGGCAGAAGTACATGCTCATTTATGTGGCAATGGCTTATTAATGTGTGACAACAGGCATCAACAACTGTTTAAAAAACTTATTTAAAAAAAATTGACAGACTTTTTGATGGCTTGTATTTCAGAATTCCAGCCATATAAAACAACCACTGTATTTAAATAGCAGGTATAATTACCCACATTTAAACAGCAGTAAAACATAAACAATATGATATAACAAATGTATTGGCTACAATAAATAAATTTTGTACTGGGACAGAACAGTGGGGTCGTGTTTAGCACTTCCGTCTCACAGCAACAAGATGTGGGTTTTGTACATCGTGGTCAGCGAGGGTGTTTCTGAGTGAGTGTTGGCATGTTTTTACTGCACTTGCATGAATTTCCTCCATCCACATTAGGCTAACTTGATACTCTTGATAGTGCCTAGGTATGAATGTGAGTGGGATTGGTTGTGTGTGTTTTGGCCCTGCGATGGTCTGATGAGATGTTCACGATGTACCCCGCCTACACCAAGAGGGGATGAGCTCCAGCCTCCCCAAAACCCTAATAAAGGATACAGCGGTTTGGAAAATTAAATATAGCATAAATAATAAATGCTATTATTAATTAAATGAAAGATGTTCACCTAGCCAGGGCGGCACGGTGGCGCAGTGGTTAGCACATCCACCTCACAGCAAGAAGGTCCTGGGTTCGATTCCCAGCTCGGGCGTTTCT
>JAOUQZ010000028.1:10677673-10690425 GCA_028564935.1 Neosilurus hyrtlii
AGTGTGAGTGCGAATGGTTGTGTGACTGATGGCCCTGTGATGGCCTGGCGAGCTGTCCAGGGTGTACCCCGCCCTCGTTCGAGTTGGCCAGCCTCCCTGCCACTCTAATTAGGAATAAGTGGTTCAGAAAATGAATGAATGAATGAATGTTCACCTAGCCTATATTAACTGTATGTTGCTTTATGGATGCTGCAACTTGGATGCTTTTCTGGCTGCAGTGTTTGTATCATCCTTATTTATTTATTTATTTATTTATTGATATTTTAACTGGCTGAGGGATGTCCGCTTTGATGTTTTGAGTTGTGCTAATACGGGGAATCTAGCGAGAGCTAGATTTTCATCTTGCCTAGTGATTAGTCTCATGACCAAACACTCAGTAGAGAATCTCTCACTCATCGTCCCTCAGAATAAATTATCACAAAAATTTTTATATTTATGTTGTCTTCACAGCAAAATATTTTCTAGATCATAAAATATTTTTTGTTTTAATATGCTATTAATGAATTTTTTTATTTGGTACAGTTGCTAGTGAACATTTTGGCCTGTGATATTTTGCTCTGCTGTAAAATTACACTACAAGACGTGGGATGTGCATTACTTTCTCAGTTTGTGACTGGATTAAATTTATAACAAAAGTTCTCAGCCTCACCCTGAAAACATCACAGGAGAAAGATTGTACGTGGTTCACTGATGTACACAGAAAAAAAAGTCACATCTTGAGCTTCCAGATACTCCTCAACATGGAGTTAATCATCATTTTGTAAATAGCGACCACACAAGTTTGAGAAACAGATAGAAGTCAAACAGTGCCAGGGTGGATGAGTAAGATTTTGTTGATAGACATAAAAAAGAATTAAGTGTAACCAGATCCACATTTATTTTGTAAAAAAAATTAAATGCAGCTGAATTTGGCCTGATTTAATAGCCGTCCTCAAAAATCAATAGTCATAGAGAAATTACCCTCCATTCACCCTGCAGGGGCTCGATCCTGCCTGATCTCAGAATCTAAACAGGGTCGGGCAGGTTAGTACATGGATGGGAGACCACCTGGGAATACCAGGTTCTATGGAGGGTTAGGGAAAAGAACTGGTAACCAACCCTAAAAAAATCTACCAAAAAATCTCTTTGAGAATAGAGTTGCTAGGAATTGGACTTGACTGAAGGCAGTAAAAAACATAGGGGAAGTGATAAAAGTACTGGTATTGAGTATGGTATTTATTGTATGTGTAAACTGGCATGCCTCTTTGTTTTCTGCCTCTTTGCTCAATTAATCAGTTTTATGCTGAACAATGGCCTCATTAATAGCCTAGGTCCTAAATCACATTAATGCTGGACAGTAAGAATACACCTACGACCAAGTCGAAACTTGTAAACTGCTGAGCTATACATTATGTGAAAATATTATGTCACTTAGTGGAGATATTTTGAGTGACCTCAAGCAGTCGTTCATGCAGTGGTGTACCAGTATCAACCACTGGACACCTATTTGAAAGCTGAAAACAAACATTTTAGCACTTTGTTATCAATTATCAAATGATCAGTATGTTTTCTTTTGAAATGTAACCAGAAAGGTAATCTGGACGATGCACACGTGTTTCTGCTTAACAGTTTACACCTTACTGTTGTATTATAATATTGTACAACAATTTGGGAAAATGGCATCGTTTAATTGACTGAACGTGGCAAGTAAGCATTAACTGTGAGTGGAAATAATTGCTTGAATTTTTATATGGTCACATAATTTCCTCGATTATTGCATAAATTGGTACGTGTTTGAGATACTAAGCTGGTAACTTACATGTCCCCCACCTTATGTTGGATTAAATTTCACACTGATTCTCTGAAGTCTAAGCAAATTACTGAGTCAGAATTACTGAATTTAGAGGCTACATGCATCGTTTTGCATTTTTATGATTTAAGTCTTTATGATCCTACAGACTTCTGGCAAAAAATTATTTACAGGATTTGTAAAAACTTGAAAGCATTTTGATACGAATAAGAAGCTGTTTTCATCAACTCAATCAAATACCAATTATTCGTTCATTCATTCGCTGAACCGCTGTATCCTACTAAGGTGACTGAAGGGGAATGAAGCCTCACTTGACCCTGGGCGAAGGAAGAGTACACCCTAAACAGCTCACCAATCCATTGCAGTGCAACACACACAACCAATTACACTCACACCTCTGGGCAATTTGGAACAACCTATTAGCCTAATGTCATGTCAATGGATACAGGAAACCCACCTGCAAGGGGATAACAAGCAAACTCCTCACAGAAACGACCTCGCCGTGCACAGGACTTGAACCTAAGACCTTCTTGCTGTGAGTCTGACATGCTAAACACTATGCCAAAATGTTATTTTGCATTTAAAATGGGTATTTTAGGTATATGTATCATAAATACTTCCCATCCCTGGTCAACCAGCAGACAAATTAGACAAATGATCATTAAACCAGAGGCCCCTGATGGAGAACTGCACCAGTAGCTACCCATCTGTTATAAACGATTGGCGGCCATTTTGCTGACCTTGAGTTTGACCTACAGTGACCTTTTCAGTAACATATTTCAGCCTTACACAGAAAAATTTGACAGTGATATGTCTAGCAGTTCTTGAAGTATGTTTATGCAGTATGTGTGAAACTGCAAAAAAAAAAAAATAATAAAAAGATACTAATTAACAGAATTGAAAACAATACCAACGACACTATGGTGACTGGTAAATATCTGTTTGTTGTTGTGGTTGTGTATGTGGCTAAATTTCTAATTTACCTGAAAAATATACTGAGTGCCTGTAGTGATGTAAACTGCACACCATGACTCTCACTATCATTTCCCCAATTTGTTTCCCTGTAGTTACTAATAGGGACGTTCATTTAGTGTGGTTATGCGCTTCCCTTTGGAAATACTTAAACCATGACTTGAGTCATGACTGTAAACTCCATCATGCACCAGCGATATTGATTGGTGGTGTAGATTTATCAGCAATGTCTCCAGCAATAACTATCCCTATGTCTGTTGGAATGCTTATGCTAACTGTGCTTATTATATGTATATATTATATATTAGGTCTGCCTCAGGTCTGTCTAGCAATTTAAAGAGCAAGCTATTTGTTTTAGTGTAGTGTCAGCATATGGCATCTCATCACTGAGACCACATATCCATCCTAAACCTCACTCACTCACTCATTTGCTGAACCACATACTCCTATTAGGGTTGTGGGGGGCCTGGAGCCTATCTCAGCTGACAATGGCCGAAGGCTGGGTACACCCTGAACAGCTCAACAGAACATCATAGGGCCCTCACACACACACACACACACACACACACACACACACACACAAAGCTATTCACACTCACAGTCAAAATAGGGACAATTTGGAACAGCTGTTTACCTAATGTGCATGTTTTTGGACTCTGGGAGGAAGCCAGGGTACCCGGAGGAAACCTGGGGCTTGAACCCAGGACCTTCTTGCTATGAGGCAGATGTGCTAATCACTATGCCACCATGTGGGAAATCAGGCTGTGCTTGAAAACCACAACTAAAACCAAGTAGGATCCTGCATAAAGAAGCTATTATTTTCCTCGGTTCTCATTATTTTCTGATTTGCTAGTACTGCTAATGAAGATGCTAATAATAATATAAGGTGGATGCACATGCTTGTTGGTTGATGAGGAAGCAGTGTGATAAACAAAAGGCCTTTTCACTTGCAAATGGGCTCATGGCAGTTTTTCCCTCCCACTGCTGCGCTCACAAAAGCTCTCTTTTCACTTATAGTTTAGAAACGTGTGTCTGTCTAGATTCATAGTAGGTGTGACTCTTTACGCCCTTCATACTCCCCAAGTCCTTTGAAATTAGACTTTTGGATGAGTAATGTGCACATTTATGGATTCAGAGTAGCAATAAACACCAGAATAGAAGCTTGAACATACTCTTTTTTTTATTCTTGGAAATTTGGTCAGGATCTTGACAGTTTGATTGTTCTTCTTCCTTAAGAATTACAGTATGAACACTGACCTCAGCATGAATCTGTGTGTTTTATTTTCATTTCTTCCAATAACAGTATCACATGCTAAACACAATCTAGGGGAAAGAGCAAGCTCAGAGGAAGAGAGAGTTTAAATGGCATCGGGGTGTGGGAAAGGCTCATGGTTTCCTGGGTGTCTAGGGAAGATACGAGGTCCAGTTGCTACTGATGTGTGTTTGAAACTCTTTTAAATGTCCCATTGTGGCTGGCTGATCGTGGATAGATGGCTCAGGGATGAAGTGAATGCTGCATCTGTGTGTATATGATGAAAAGGAAAGACCCATTATTGCTTATTCTTTCTGGCGCCTACATGGGTCGAAGGCGTTCCCTTCATGAGTTTTTATAAATGTGGTGCAGAAAAGACTTTTAGAGTTGAATAAATGTGTGAGCTGAATGGCTGTTAGTGCAGCACGAGTGTTTCCTTTGGGTCCAGACAGTGACCTTTACCAGCTGTTTAGTGCAATCAGAGTTCCAGGATGAAGCCTGCAACCATTGTAGTGGAGTCTTATTTGCAGTGTGTATTTTTGTACAAGTGACGGACCGCACGTTTTCTTTAACGAGCAGCTTATGTCAGAAGCTACACATATCAGAAGAAATACAGGGACAGCTGTACATGTTCGGGTGGTTTGGCCAGTGTGACAAAGATTTCTACATAATGTAAAAAGAGCACTTAAATGTTTTTTATAGGGCTTTGACTTGCATAGACTCTCTTACATGTTTATATGATACAGCAGTGGTTGGTTTTGACGACCATGCACAGAAGATAACAGGCTTGTTTAAGTTACACCCTGTTTGATGTCATGTCCATGCTATTAATGTCTAAAAACAGCTTTGGGACTGCAACTTGAGAAGAACAGTTTGCACCCCAGCCTCTATCATGAAGAAGTTAATAACTTCAGTTTGATGTGATAGACTTACGCTACACTGCCCAGCCAAAAAAGGTCATCATTCGGCTTTAAATGATTAACATTTTTCAGCTGGCAGCAATTCTCTTAACCCTAATTGGTGCAGTGAGTTGCTTCTCATTTCCTTAACAACCACGTGAAATGATGACTGTTGTAGTCATGGAAACAATGTTAGATTTGTTGGAAGGGTCAAATTATTGGCCTACAACAAGTAAAGAAATCAGCTTAGCAGATTGCTGAAATGTCTATTGGGTTAAGAACTGTCCAACACATTATTAAAGCCATGAAAGATTTACATGAAAGAAGTGCTGAACCATGACTTCATGAAGGAAGAAATGTGGTCGGAAAAAAAATCCCGACTGTCCAAGATCTGAGGTCGCTTAAATGAAGTTGAATCATTAAAAAGACAGTAGAACTCATGGGTAGGTTTAACACACACACACACACACACACACACACACACACACACACACACACACACACACACACAATGTGATGAAAGCTCAGAGGACTGGGACTAAACAGCTGTGCGTCCATAAGAAAACCATTTAGTAGTGAGGCTGGTCAGAATAAAAGCTTCTATTTATTAGGGAGCATAGAGGTGGGGGCAATGGAAAAAAGTCATGTAGCCTGATGAGTCCATATTTACTTTAATCGAAATGGAAGTGTATGACGTGAGGTGCTCACCATGTACAGTGGCCACTGGACAAGCCTCTGGAGGCAATGTTATGATCTGGAGTTGTTCAGGTCGAGGCTCAACAATGTTCTGTGGCAGTAAAATGAAGCCTGCTAATGACCTGAATGTACTGAATGACCAGGTTATCCCTTAAATAAAGTCTTTCTTACCTGATGGCACGGATATATAATTCGGGCTCAAATAGTGAAAATATAAAAGAACCATTGCTGACTTTTGTGAAGAGTAGACTGCATTGCCGTCAGCGTGTTTCTGCCCTGATGGCCTGGTGAACTGTCCAGGGTGTACACTGTCCCCGCCCAGAGTTGGCTGAGATGGGCATCAGCCTCCCCACAACCCTAATTATGATTAAGCAGTTCAGAAAATGAATGAATGAATAATTTGTGCAAAGTTAACCTTAATCTTGACATTGACCCTGGTTAAAGTCTTTGAGGTATACTGGAAAAAACTTTACCGAGAAGCTTGATTTTCCTGTACAAGTTTCGATGTAGGGGCAGTGGTGGCCTGGTGGTAGGGCGCTGGCGTACTGATCCGAAGGTCAGAGGTTGAAGCCCCACTATCACCAAGTTGTCACTGCTGATCCCCTGCAGGTACTCTAGTTTCCTTCTACAGTCTAAAGACATGCACATAAGGCAAACTGGCTGTTCCAAATTGACCCTAGGTGTGACTGTGAATGTGAATAATTGTGTGTCCGTTGGCCCTACGATTCTCTGGAGAGCTTTTCAGGGTGTACCCCACCTTTGCACAGTGTCCGTTCAGATAAGCTCCAGCCTCGCTGAACCCTAATAGGATTAAGTGGTTCAACAAACAAGTGAAAGTGACTGAAGATTAACACATAGTGTGTTGAATTAAATGTTAACCAGTTGGACTAGAACTTTGGGCTCTGGGCTGGATAATTCATAATTTTTACTAGAGTGTGTAGATCTCCAATGAAGTGTTGAAGTGTGTGACTTTTTTGGGCTGGGTAGTAAATAACAGTGTGCATATTAAAGTTCTTGTTAACACAGTTAAGTCTTGTCTTGTATTTTTTCTGAAGCACTTTATCCTTTATTAGGGTCATGGGGAGGATGGAGCCCATCTCAGCCAACCCCAGAAGACAGGGTACGCTCTGAACAGCTCAGCAGTCCATAACAGGGCCACATATTTAAGGGTTAACACTTTTTGGCTATATAGTATACAGCTATAGAAAAGACACTGGCACTGTCCACTGGCACTCGGATGAGGATGTTCCCCTTTTAGTCTCGTTCCTCTCAGGGTTTCTTCCTCTTGTCACCTCAGTGAGTTTTTTTCCCTGACACTGCCACCTCTGGCTTGCTCATTAGGAATAAATATATAAATTCGTGTTTATATCCAGATTTCTTTGTGACAGTGTCCATTGTTAAAATCACTATATAAATAAATTGAATTGAACTGAATTAAAACATCCAGAAGAATGAAAAAGTGTTTACAGAAAATTAAATTAACCTAATGCCTCTGATATCGTCCACTGATATCCATTTAAACTTCTGAAAAGAGTTTATAATATCAGTGCAGCTTTGGTAAACAGTCTTGCCCGATATGAAACTTTTTAAAAGATACTGAACTATTTGTGAAAATGGTTCATAAGACACCAGGTTCCTAAATACTGTAAACTGTGGTATAGCCATTCCAAATTTTAATCAGACCTTCCTCTTCTTTTGTAAAAATTGTTTCATAACCCTGTTATGTTCACAGAATTCAGGCCACTGCAGTGAATACCCCCCGCACCTGTTCATGTAGGATACTATCGCCTTGGCATAAACAACATGGGATTTTCACAATTAGCACAGCTGGTCCAGGGTTTTCTTGGAATTAATTGCTTGCCATTGTCTTTTATATTTACGTTCAATGATTATTAGAATAATTTAATCTCCCAATAATATAGCTGAAAATATGCACTGGGTTACTATCATCAAATAACATGCACTTTAATGTCCTGTCGCAGTATGATCACAACAGCCCATGAGAAAACCAGAAGAATTGTATTCAGTAAGGGCACAAAAATTCCTGCCAGTGGGCCGCAGGGAGGCTGGTGCCTATCTCACAACACTAGGCAAAGACAGGGTACACCAAAAACAGCTCGCCAGGCTATCACATTGCAACACACACACAACCAATTGCACTCACACTCACATCTAGGGGCAAACTGGAACTGCCAGTTAGCTTAATATGCATGTCTATGCCTGAGCCCGAGACTCAAATCCAAGACCTTCTTGCTGTGTAGCAGACATGCTAACCACTACGTCACCATGCTGCCCGGTTCTGAAATCAAATATTTCTTTTAAATTTGAACCCACCCTCAATTAAAACCATACCCTTAGCCTGACCAACTCAATAATGAATATACAAAAACATCCTAACTTATAATTATATATATATATATATATATTAAATGTAGACTGTATAGATTTTTAATCATTATAATTTTTGTATTATTTATGTTTCCTTGGAAATTTTCTCTCTTCGTGTATTTCGTGTGACCACCCCCCCCCCTTTATTTAACTCGAGAAAACATCCCCTGTGTGGTAATCAACTATGCAATGAATGAGAAGCTGCAATAAAGCCCAGAAGAGGAGAAAGGTAAAAACAGTAACTGTAGAAACATTCCTTTTCTTTAGACTTTTTCAGTTAAACAAACACAAGCGTATATCTGTATGAATCCTTGTCAGACCCAGACATTATGAGTCTGTTAGAGGACTGGTATTGGTCATCCTTACAGCATAATTTGTGCATATGTAATATGTTTAAGCGATACAGATGCTTATTTTAACATAAATGACCATAAAAAGCACAGAACTTGTCATTTTACCCCGTGGATTATTAGCGGAAGCTGAACTGCAAGGAATAGCAGTTTTCCCCCCAGAAGTGACGTCAACACTTTGCGCAGGGTTGAAGTCTCTTGTGGAAACAGTGAGACGTTACGTTCTAGTGACTCTGAGGAAGAGAATGCTGCCAGAGATGTGAGTGACTGTAAATCCAAAGTGGCTTATGCAGCTAACATTTTGCCAACTCGGCTTTCCTGTCGTTAGTCGGTTTAGGAACAAAAAATATATGTTTTCCGTGATTTCTGCGCTTGTTGTTTGTGCAGCTCAGCAATGGACAATAATGTGTTTATGATACATGGGTTAGTGACATAGCCAAGCCATTCCAATGAGTTCACGTCACTACCAGGTGGGAACAGCCAATCAGAAAGGCAATATATATAAACAGGCAAGGACTGATGCTGCTGGAAGGAAACGCTTATATTATACGTGCTCATTTTAAATAGCGAGGTACACTAATTCACCACAGATACCCTTTAATGGCAAAAACAAGGGGTTTACCTGGATGATTGCCCTATAGGGTTACAGTGTATAGCTGTTTTGCATTTGCCAGTTATAACATGTGTACGCAACACTGGACTGATTTCATTTAATTTCCCCTAATAAAAACAAATTGGACTGAGATTTGAGCCCAGGTTATAAAATACCAGAGTTTTCAAGTAATATGACAATTCAGAAAATCTTACTTTCATCCCATAGTTTAACAATTATTTCTAAAACCAGGAACATTTCTGAGCCCTTTAACCAGTTAAGGTACAGCAAATTGGAGCAGTGTTTAATATTGCTCACCCTATTGTTTTCCATGCTGTTAATGTTAATGCAACAGAATGGACCTCCATATACCACCATGTGATAGTCATCAAAGCAAAACCATTGCATAATAATATGCCCACCACTCGCGTTGTGTGTTCAAGCATCTCAGAATGTGTAAAATAAAAATGGGCACCCTGTTAGGAACATGCTAGGAACTGTCTCTGCAATATTTTTGCTACATTATAAACTACATTATATTATGATAAAAGAAATAACACCCCTAATCAATTCATAATTCATAATTGCAGGATGGTGGCGTAGTGGTTAGCACGTCCACCTCACAGCAAGAACGTCCTGGGTTTGATTCCCAAGCTTGGGTGTTTCTGTGTGGAGTTTACATGTTCTTCTTTTGTTTGCGTGGGTTTGCTCTGGGTACTCCGGTTTCCTCCCACAGTCCAAAGACATGCACATTAGGCTAACTCCCTATTCCAAATTGCCCACTGGTGCGAGTGTGAGTGTGATCGGTTGCGTATGTTGGTCTGGTGAGCTGTTCAAGGTGTTTGGCTTAAAATTTGTGAACTTTGTAGAAGTTATCTAGTAAAAGAGTAGTAGTTTACTGATAACAACCCTCCCATTTCTAGAACTAAAGTAAAGCTTTGATAACAGCTTGAGCCATTTTAAATTAGGAAAGTTGTTGTATTTATTGAGATTTTGTAGGCGTGACATGGTAGTGCATTACCATCTCACCGCTCCAGCCATGCAATATATACAAAAATCCCATTCAGGGTGTATTCCTGCCTTAGTCACAATGATTCTTGAATAGGTGCTGGATCAAGCACGACCCCGACCAGAATAAAATGGGCCTAATATGCATGACTTTGGACTGAGGGCACAAACTGAAGTACCCAGAGGAAACCCACGCAAGCACGGGAAAAACCATTCAAACTCCACACAGAAATGCCCTCAACGAGCCCAAGAGCATCTTACTGTTAGGCGGACAGGCTAACCACTGCCACCTTGCCACCCTAGTTAGTGAAGTTGAATGGGGTTTTATGATTAGCCAGAATAATCACTGGAATTTAATGTAATTAATCCAAACTTGTCCAAACAAATCTAAAACAGTTTGGGCTATAAATAATATATAATTAGGAAAAAATTTATTGTACTGTTGGAACGCTTGGCAGTAAACATACTCAAAAAATTCAGTAAATAGCTAGATATTATTGTGTATATTTGAACAGTGAGCCTAACAGGCTATTGTAATAGTAAGATATTTTACAGAGGGTCAGTGGAATATATCCATTTGTTATGTACAGTATACAGATTATCTTTATCAGGTCATGGGTGATCTGGAGGCAATTGCAACTGCTTAGGGGTTAAGATATGTTACCACAGTGTCATGTGGTGAACACAGAGAGTCATTCACACATACATTCACACTTCTGTGCAATTGAGTTGTCCTAATCTGCATGTTAGTGGATTGTGATAGAAAACCAGAGAACCCGTAATAAACCCATGCAGGCACAGAGAGAACATGCAAGCTCCACACAGAACGGTCTTTAGTTGAGCTGCAGGCTTGAACCCAGATCCTGCTTGACTGCACCCATGCCACTCACTGTGGAAGTCACTTTACAGTTTAGGAGATCGGAAAGCATGGTGGTGTTGTGGTTAGCATGTGCGAGAAAGTACTGGGTCTGAGTCCCAGGCTTGGTGAGGCCGTTTCTGTGTGGAGTTTGCGTGTTCTCCTTGTGCTTGTGTGGGTTTCCTCTGGGTACCCCAGTGTTCTCCTACAGTCCAAAGACATGCACATTAGGCTGACTGGCTGTTTCAAATTGCCCCTAGGTGGATGTGAGTGGTTGTGTATGAGTTGTCCTCGTGATGGTCTGGCTTGTTGTTCAGGGTTTGCCCAGAGGTGGTTGAGATAGGCTTTTCAGCCCAGCAGGAGTGAAAGCAGTTTTGCCAAATGAGTGTGTGAGTTAAGGAGATCTCCGACAAGGTTTGAGAAAACTGTACAGACTGTAAACAGGGCAGTGAGGTGACGAGAGGTGAAGTTCATGGCTTGATCATCCCCTCCCTCGTGGTCAGGGTCACCTGTGCTTGTCCTGCGGCGGCGGATTCAGTGCGCAGACTCTGTAGCTCCTCAACAGTCGCACGCGAGGCGGCGGAGCAGCGGCGCTGCCTTTGAATGTGTTTCTCAGTGACACGCAGGAAATCACAGAGTACAACTTCTGATACTCTGTGCGTGCGTGTGCGCGCGCGTTTGTTTTTTTTTCTTCTGAGCATGATGCACATGAGAGCTGCCGCCTGCCAAACTTTTCCTCGTTTGCGTCCAGCGTCCAGCGTCTCTGGCAGTGCTGTCGCGGTAACATGTTTGACGCTCAACTCAGCTGCGCTCAACTCTTTCTCTTCTGGATAAAACACCGCTGTCGGCTTGTGTCCCGCTGACGCACAGGCGCAGTTTCCATCAGATGCCCAAGACCTCCAGACCAGCAGCTCCCCGTGACGCTCCGATGACCTCTCACTTTTGTTTCGGGAACTTTTTCTTCACGCGCAGGTGCGTCTGTGCTCCTAAAGCGCACTAACATGCTTTTCTGACGCGCGCGCGCTTCACCCCCCCACCCCCCCACACTTATTCTATAGACATGTATATGTAATTAGACGCTACATCGACACTTATGGCGCTTTTGTGTCAGAGTTGAGGTCCGGCGTTAACGCGTTGTCCTGTGAGCAGAAGGCATGCTGGGCAGCCCGTCCAATAACGGTGGTGTGAGGATGCTCGCTCCCCCCGCGGCCGACGTCGACAGGCGCGTGGAGTTCGTGGCGCTGGCGGCTGTCAACACCGAGCCTCCCAGTCCTGAGCGCGCGCAGCCTTCACAGCGCACCGGCCTGCTGGGAACCCCGTTCCCCGCTCCCCCCGGACCCCGAGCCGCCGCGTCCGCCTCCAGCAAGCGCTACCGCAAGCTCCAGAACTTCCTCTACAACGTGCTGGAGAGACCGAGAGGATGCGCCTTCGTCTACCACGCGTTCATGTGAGTCACGGCTAGTCTCTGATCATCCAAAACGGGTTCGTTTGTTATTTCTACTGAAACTGAGTGCGGGAAAAGGAAAAAAAAAACACGTGTCGAGGTGATAAATAGAGGCTATCAGTGGAGACAATAATGTGGAGCATCCATTTTGCTCTCACAGCAAGAAAAAAAGATGTTAGACTAAATTGCACACCTGCCGTTCTCACCTGGAGGCAGTGACACTTCTGGAATTGGACTATCCCAGAAATCAACTGTACCATACAAACTCAAATAATCAACTATACAAACTCAAATAATCAACTATACAAACTCAAATATTCAACTATACAAACTCAAATAATCAACTGTACCATATAAACTAAAATGATCAACTATAAAAACTAAAACATTCAACTATACCATACAAACTCAAATAATCAACTATACAAACTCAAATAATCAACTATACAAACTAAAATATTCAACTGTACCATATAAACTAAAATGATCAACTATACAAACTAAAA
>JAOUQZ010000028.1:10714645-10726911 GCA_028564935.1 Neosilurus hyrtlii
TGTGTGTGTGTGTGTGTGTGTGTGTGTGTGTGTGTGTGTGTGTGTGTGTGTGTGTGTGTGTGTGTGTGTGTGTTGCAATTCTGCAATGAAACAGGCAGGCCAACATCAACACCAGAACTAAACCAGATACCATACAAACTTGATGCAAGCACTGGTCTGAAGTCCTGAATCTCATGTGGTTTTTAAGGGGTCTCTCTGGAAGCTATAGTACATCCTATAGCAGAAGGTCAATCATCCAAAATAAGAAACTTCCCAAGGCATCAGCAAGTCATAGAATTTTGTTCTGTAGGATACGGGGGGGGTATTTTTTCAGGGTATGGCTTCCACATGGAGAATAATTACATTGAGACAAGCTTCCAGAAGGCAGGTGAGTCAGAAAATGAGTTGTGTGTCATGTAACTGGATTTCTTCTTTCTGGTCAGTCCAACATCAGTTCACTGACATGAACATAGAGTTTTTCCACAGTTCCATAACATCACAAACCTAAAGGCCATGTGATTCCACACATAGGACTTCATAACCGGGTGGCAGCATCTGGAGGTAGGAAGTACTATGGGAACTTTTCCACAAACAGATGGATTAAGTAGTACTTAACCAAGTCTCCGACAGCCTGGTGAGAACCGATCAAAGAAAACGCCCTGGGAAGTACAATGTTTGATGCTACCAGCTGTAGCATGTGGTGATGTGGCCATGGAAATAGTGTGAAATCCCTTTAACAACAGCAAGTAGGATTAATGGGAAAAGCCAACTCATACATTTGAAATTGCTCCAGAAAATGCTTTATTGAACTTGGGTTGGGGAGAAGCTCTGTGGCTCTGGTCCAAAGCCTACAGAAAACAGGAAGAATTTGTTCTTTGCAGTAGATTGGAGGAAAACTGCTGTAAGGCTGTGTTTGTCAACCTTATATAAGTGTAGGGAAAAGGGGGGTAGTAGCTGTCCTGCTGAGGTCTGTGGGTTTTTTATTTTTTCCTAATTTGAAAATGTAGACATATTATGTCTTGGTGTTCCTTAAAAAGGAAGGAGAGGAGGGCACTGTGTGAAGTCTTTTACAAGACGTGTGTTCATAATTAGAGCAAATTCCAGTTAAATGTGTATTGTGCCAGTGCTCAGGAAAAAGAGAAGGGACCTCTGGTGATTGAGATCATGTGCCACAGTGCAACAACAGGGTAAAAACAATTGTATTAAAAAAAAAACAAACAAAAAAAACCCTGTAAATGTTAAATGGGGTGAATCATTTAACTGGACTTTCATTGAGTCTTGCAGTATCACGAGACAGAAGCAGAAGATGGAGAGAAAGAGAACATGTTATAAATGAGTGTGACTTAAATCAGCCCCCTTGTTTCTCCCACACATTTTTACTGAGCCGTTACCCGGAGGCCCTGACTTCACTTTTTCTTTTTGCCCCATGTGTAAATAAAAGTGTTATATTTTGCAGTGGTCTGGGCTTTTTTAAGAGTGAGGTTAGCAGTGCATTGAGTGGTGAAATGTCAGCACATAAATGCTTTAGCAAGGGCAATAGAGTGTGTGTCACTGGGTGATTGTGCATGTGCGTATTAGTGTGTTTGTGTGTTTTTTTTCATAGACATACATGTATCTTTTTGAATTGTGTACATGTTGTGCGCTGGTGGTAAATTTGGAAAGTTTAAGCCAATGACAGCTTATTTGTGCTGAATGGTGCTTATAGTCCCTGAGTTAAAGCTTGGTGATAATTGTCTGTGCACAGTAATGATATTGTCTGGAAATGTCAAGCCTCTCAGCACCTTCCACGAAACAATTAACCACGCTCGAAGCCCCACTCCCGTTCTACTCAGCCACCTCAGCAAATATCAACCACGCACTATTCCACAATAGCCTACGATTGTGCACGCTGCCCTTTCCAAACAGAGCTGCACGCTGCTGTGCGTGAGAGTAGAGTGCTGTATAGATGTGAAGAAGGCCAATATGTGTTTGTGTTTTGTATGTGTTGCATTTAAATGTAGGGAGTGTGATTAAGTAGAAAATAGTTTTTTCGCTGCAAGGAATGGCCTGTTTATAGCCTGGGTGGTACGGTGGTGTAGTGGTTAGCATGTTCACTTCACAGCAAGAAGGTCCTGGGTTCCAATCCCAGTCTGGGAGTTTTTGTATGGCGTTTGCATCTTCTCCCGGTGCTTGGGTAGGTTCCCTCCGCGTGCTCCGGTTTCCACTCACATTCCAAAGATTCACACATTAGGCTAATTTGCTGTTTCAAATCGCCTGTAGGCATGAATGTGAATGTGAAAGGTTGTGTGCGTGCTAATAAACTTTAGTAGCCCCTGACAATAGTGGAAAATGTCTCACTTATTATATTTCATGCCAAAACATTTTTTAAATTTCACTTTATCCAAGTATGGTGACTCAATTATGTTTAATTTTCTTGACTTCAGTCAGATGTGTTCTTCTGTTAAATCTATAGTCAACTTGCCTGGAAACAATAACTACAAGTACTGCTTGATCTCATTCAAACAGAATCTGAATACACACAGAATTCCTGTGTACAATGCATTTGTGGTTGGATTTGATTTGATTTGATTTGATTTGGTTTGATTTTATTTGATTACTCTTCTACGGTTCTGCACTCTCACTTCTCAGGGGATTCCTTGTTCAACCTTGAACCTGGGTTACTGTTATGAGATTCCTCACATGTTCTCCCCTTGACACTTTATACCCATTGTTTCCATGATGGGCTTTAGATCTATCATCACCTTGACCAGGATGCAGCAGCTAATGAAGATAAATGAATGATTGCTTCCATATTTAACTAAGTAATATAATGATTCCTCAATTTTCCAGGTCAACATGATGAACTGGGCAATATGATTAATGGTGAATTCAAGTGAATGTAATAAATTAGCTTGTCAGCAGCTTCCATCACATAATCTAACTTTTCTGTATTAGAAGGAGTGCTAATTAGATGCGTAGTGGTTAGCACTTCCGCTTAATCCGGGGTCAGGTCACGGGGGCAGCAGCCTAAGCAGTGAGGTCCAGACATCCCTCTCCCCAGCCACTTCCTCCAGCTCTTCCAGGGGGACACCGAGGTCCCCCTGGAGGACGACATTCTAGTCAGATGCCTGAGCCACTTTAACTGGCTCCTCTCAACGCGGAGGAGCAGCGGTTCTACTCCGAGCTCCTCCCGGATGACAGAACTTCCCACTCTATCTCTAAGGGAGAGCCCTGCCACCCTGCAAAGGAAGCTCATTTCAGTGGCTTGTATTAGCGTTATAGTTCTTTTGGTCACTACCCAAAGCTAGTGACCATAGGTTAGGGTTGGAACATAAATTGACTGGTAAATTGAGAGCTTTGCCTTCCGGCTCAGCTCCCGCTTCACCACGACGGACCGGTACAAGCTCTACTTCACAGCAGAGGCTGCACCGATCCGCCTGTCGATCTCCACTCCATCCTTCCCTCACTCGTGAACAAGACCCCGAGATACTTGAACTCCTCCATTTGCGGCAGGACCTCATTCCAGACCCGAAGGGAGCATTCCACCCTTTTGTGGCTGAGAAACATGGCCTTGGACTTGGAGGTGGTGATTCTCATACTTCGCTGCTTCACTCTCAGCCGCGAATCGCTCCAGCGAGAGCTGATGGTCCTGGCTTGATGAAGCCAAAAGGACAACGTCATCTGCAATAAGCAGAGACGAGATCGTATGGCCACCAAACCAGAACCCCTCAATGCCTTGGCTGCACCTAGAAATTCTATCCATAAAAATTATGAACAGAACAAGCGAAAAAGGGCAGCCTTGGCAGTGTCCAACCACCACTGGAAATGAATTCGACATGCTGTTCCCCATGTGGACCAAGCACTGGATCCGGCAATATAGAGTCCGAACAACCCGAAGCAATGGGTCCAGTATACCATATTCCCGGAGCACACCCAACAAGATAGCCTGATGGACACGGTCGAAAGCCTTCTCCAAGTCCACAGAGCACATGTGGACAGTTTGGGCAGAGTGTGGAGAGCTGGTCGAGAGTGCTGCAGCCATCTATTATTATGATAATAAATAATCAATGGGAAGTGATAAGAAGTTGCATTGACTTACCACAGTGAGCTAGTATTTTGCCTTCACACTTCATGTGAATTTCTGAAAATTGTCCAAGACCTAAATGTCATTTATCAGTGTGCTTTTCCAGAATTCATCCTTCTGTGAATACTAAACTTACATTCAGTGTCATTGCTGTTCAGCACTTTAGTAATTACCTGATTTATTAGGATGTAGCCTTATATTTGTTTTCTCTCATGGGGTTCACGGAGGCCTTAAATCACAAATTCTGTCACTCTTTGCTGTGGCATGTTCTTTATTTTCTTTCTATATTTTGGGTCTTGCTTGCCTTGGAGAAGTTGACAGTCCCCAAGGACTTTACTCAGCAGGGATTAGTAAAGCAGGAGCTCTGGTGTGTGCCTGGACAAATTTGCTAGCTATCGCTATTTAAGGTCTGCAGGTGCTATTTTTAGCACTTTCTACTGTTACCATCTTTCACCTACCAAGACAAAACCTCCTTCTCTCATGTGTGTGTGTGTGTGTGTGTGTGTGTGTGTGTGTGTGTGTGTGTGTGTGTGTGTGTGTGATACTTGTGCTCCTTCCTGTAAAACACAGGATGAATATGTTTCAGCACATCTGTTTACCCCCTCATTGATCATGCCTGGAAAGAAATGTCCAGCTAAGCACTATGTAAAGCCCTATTTATCATCTGGGATATTTAGACAAATGTCCCATGTCTCTCATCACACATACGATGAGTTTTTGTGCATTAATTATTGCTCAAGAGGTGAGATTTACGCTGCTTTCCTGAAACACCCCACCTGAACAAACTTTAGATTTGCTAAGATTGCTATAAAGCGATCAGCGTGGGCAACCTGGACCTTCATTTTACTTCTGCAGGTCGTCCTTCTGTATTTCTGCATTACACTTTGTAAAGTATATTTGATAACTTTTGTGAAAGGAAAATAAAGAATTTAAGCTTGTCTGGTAGCCTAGCTTGGTAAGACAACATGGCATTGTATAGATGACAATGTAAAGACGATGTATAATGTTTGGGTGTAGGGCATCCTGCTCTGTCTTGTTTCAATCATTCAGTAGAATCATTTAATCCTACTAGGGTCGCAGCCGACTCTGGGCGAAGGCAGGGGACACCCTGAACATGCCTATCTATCCACACACACACACACATGTCTTTTGTCTGTGGAAGGAAACTGGAGTACCAGGAGGAAACCCACGCAAAAGAACCCACATGAACATGCAAACTCCACACAAAAAGACCCTCGCCGAGCCTGGGATTCAAACCCAAGACCTTTGTGCTGTGAGATGAACGTTCTAAGTATTATGCCCTGTCTTGTTTCATTATTTACAAAATATCTTAATCGATAATACATGAATTTCTCTAGGGGTAGTGGTGGCCCGGTGGTAGGGTGCTGGTTTACTGAGCCGGCGGTCGAGGGTTCAATCCCCTCTATCACCGGGTTGTCACTGCTGTCCCCCCAGTGCAGCTAACTGGGTTATTAAAGGCTGGCTATGTCTCTCACTGTCTACGGTGAGAGGCATGTAAAAGAACAATTGCTGATGTTCATAAAGAGTAGGCCATTGACTTGCCATCAGCGTGTTTCTGCCTTGCAATGGCCTGGCGAGCTGTCCAGGGTGTACTCTGCCCTCGCCCAGAGTTAGGTGCCAGCCTCCCCGTGACCCTAATTAGGATTAAGTGGTTCAGAAAATGAATGAATGAATTTCTCTTCCCAAAACAAAAGATTAAACTTTGACACAATCAGTGATTATGCAATTCAGTATGTCTACCTTAACTTTCTCATTTTATGCTTTTGGTATGTGTAATGTAATGACACCTGGATTCAGTATAATGCAGTTTGAAAGAAACACCCCATGTTAGGCATTTACCCAGCAGGAAATCACACCCTCCTATTGTAGCTATTTAATTAATTCTGTAATTAACATTTTACCTCTTGCAGATTCCATCTTAATGTCTCTATCAGTCCACATGTAATAAATTCTATAGATTATGGCATAAATCTCACCATGCATTAAATGAGAAAATACGGAACCCAGACATTAAGAGGAGAAAACACTCCGTTATTAGCATTAGTCCTTATTTCACACATAAAAATATGTATTTTAATTTTTACTTAATTAGAATCACCTTATTTATTATTTTCACAAGAGTGTCCTCTTAAATGTCCTCTGAATGCCAGTCCAAGTTATTTGGACATGTTATCTGGCTTCACTCATGTTTTGTAAGGGTTTTTTCTTGTGTGGGATGAACTGGAGGGCACCATGGCAGGCAAATGTTTCTGAGCACACTATATTAATATTTTCAGATAAACATAAAGAAATGGTAAAGTCTAGAATTAGGATTCTAGAATTTAGATTAAAAATCTAAAAAAGGAAATAATATGTGACCCAGCAAGCAAACTGTGTATTAAGTCAGAAATTGCTTTTTGATCTTTGTGGCAGTGGTGGCTCAGTGGTTAGGGTTAGTGTTCCAGAGTTTGGGGGTTCGAACCCCAGTGCCAGCATGCTGCCGCTGTTGGGCCCTTGAGCAAGGCTCTTAACCCTCAACTGCTCTGTTTAATGCTGTAAACAAACTTTAAATGTGATTATGCCCAAAGATGCATGTTTAAAAGGTTTTGGTTTTTGCTCCAAAACTAGACAAATATGTTATAAAATTTGGTACAGTTTTAAAGCTTAGGATATCAGCTACAAAATGGTACCAGCAACTCAAAATGAATAATTTGTGACTCATCTGACTCACTTGCTGTGATTGGTCACATATGTATAAAGAGAAATATTTGTTGAATTAACAAACACTTCCCACTCAAAAAAAGTTTGAAACATAGCCCCACAATTTTCCTGCTGGTTTTGAAACTGTTTTTCAAGGCTAAAGGGTGAAATTAAGCCTATCAGAGAGGCAGTGTACATCTTATTCTGCATATATTGGATAATATATGACTCGTGTTAGTCAGGTACTTAGACACCACATCACACATATTTGTTTTCAATTTGTTTCTGACACTGGCTATGGATCACTTCCTGTATATATTAGCTTGCAGTAGTTACTTCACCAAACAAGTGCACTATAACCTAAGTGTTGATGATTAATAGGTTCTTACAGAATAGGTTCTTAAGGCTTTCAGAGAATTACGTTCTTTATTTATTTGACAATAGTAGTTAAAAGGTAAAATAGATTCTACCATACAGTCTGCATGAAATAATTCACTGTGAAAAGCGGTGTGTGTCAAATTTCTCAAGCAAAACATCATCCTAATCCATCTCTACTCGTACCTTTTTTGTACAATTGAACATTAAGTTTTACCTGTGTCACCTGTTCGCACCTTGCTGTGTGCAGTGAAGTCAGTGATTACACCCTTGGTTATTCTGATCTCAGTGACAATACGTGTGATGAGAGCTCCTTCTAATCACTTTAACCAAGGTTACAGTTTTTTTTTTTTTTCATTTTTGATCACATTTTCTACAGTCAGCTGTGTGAGTAAATATGCACATGTACTCATGCACAAGAAGCACAAGAAATCAAATTCAACATGTGGAAATGTGTGTATGAATGACACCCCAGGTTGTCTTATTTTTCTTATGGTGATTGAGTTATAATCACAAACACTAGGGACACTTTCTAGTTTAAATAATGCCCTATACTCAGAATCATATCATCTTCGTCACCACCTACATCATCATCATCATCATCATCAGCAGCAGCAGACTTGTAGCAGACAGAAATATTGATATGACTTCCAGTCAGCCCTTTATTGCAAACGTTCATTTTCAGGAATCTGAAAATCTCCTCACTTTGACCTCCAGAGACCATCGTTTTGCTGATTTTGACGATTTAATTTTGCTTTTTTCAATTGGTGCTTCTTTTTTTCTCTCTGAAAAAAGCTCAGAGAATATGACTAAATTTTGCCACTTAGTTGAAATGTGAACCTTATCAGAAACTGATCGGCTTTTGGGCCTTTCTTCCTCTATCCAGTCTGATTTCTGCTGATTCAGCTCTCCTATTGTCTTTCTTGGATCATTTTACCAAATATCTGTTAGGAAATAATGAGGTAGGGCTGAGCAGGGAGGTGAAGAAAAAGCGTGTGTAGAGACTGTGCATGATAGCCTAGTCTTGTGATGTGGTCAGAAACATAATCAAACACACATAGTAATAAATAGCTCTTTTTTGCATGCAGCAGCTTTTTACAGTCCTTGTTTTCTGTTCTGAAAGTGCTCACTGATGCCGGTGCTGTCGTATATAAATCTCTAACTTGACAAATAGACAGCAGTTAACAGTTAACAGACAGTTAATTTATGTGCTGTGATTTCAGCTATTAAATATTCATTTCTATGTGGAGTATACCTATGCTTGATATGTAGTAATTACTAGATGAAAGTAATCTTTTTCCTGAAACGTTTTGACAGCTATAGTGTGATGCATTTTATAACCCAGTGGTTCTTAGGGTGGGTTCTGAGAATTATACCCAGGGGTCTCTGAGGCATGGCTAATTGGCCTTTGATTTTAGCTGCTGGTTTAATCACAACCAATGTTGTTCTTATATTTTTTAGCACATGCAGTTGCTATGTGGTATCCATCTCTCTGTAAGTCCATCCTCTGTCCTTCCATCCATTCGTCCAGCTTACGTCCACTATTTTCAAACTGCTTGTTTTATCTGATAGGGGTAGGTGTGGGCTTTTACAATTCTGCACAGAATTTGCAGGTGGCACTGTGCCACAGTGGTTAGCACGTCTACCTCACAGCAAGAAGGTCTGGGTTCAATCCCCGGGCTCGGGCGTTTCTGTATGGAGTTTGCATGTTCTCCCAGCTTCTTCACACATTCCTAAAAGCACACACAGTAGACTAATTGGTGGTTCCAAATTGCCACTATGTGTGAGTCTGCGTGTGAATGGTTGTGTGTGTTGGCCCTGTGAGCTGTTGTGAGTGTACCCCGTCCTTGCCCAGAGTCGGCTGAGATGGGTGCCAGCCTCCCCGTGACCCTGATTAGGATTAAGCAGTTTAGAAAATGAATATGAAAAATGAAAATGATGATAAATTCTGCAATTCAAATTCTGCAAATGGAAATGTATGCTAACTTTTTTAAAATCACAAAAAATGCTTCTTTTCCTTCCTTTCTTGGCCTATTTGAATTGCTTGTTTTATCTGATAGAGATGGGTGGTCAATTGTAGTGGTTCGCTATGTGCAGCCTTCTGTTCACTTCCCACAGGTCTTAACACACATTTCCCTGATTTTTTTTTATCTGCAGAAATACATTTTTTATAGAAATTTAACAGTCATATTTGCTTTCATGAATACATTAATCAAATGCAGTTGGACACAAATAAGTATAATTCTGTGATAATTGTCCCTATAAATATTCAGTTGAAACTTAAATAATTTTATCATCTACAGGTGCTAGAAGAGCACTACATCACTGACAATCTAGTGTAGGTACTTACAAGAGTTCTTATAGTCATTTGTTTGTTTGGCTGGTCACCTGAATTATATGGGTTTAATCCAAACCTTGTAATGGAAAAAAAGGTATTTGTGACCATGGCCAAGGGTTCAAGCCTCATTATTACCAGGCTCCATTATGCAGCTAACTGGGTTATCAAAGGCCAGCCATGTCTGTCACTGTCTGTGGTGAGAGGCATGTAAAAGAACCATTGCTGTCATTCAAGAGTAGTCCATTGGGTTGCCGTCAGCGTGTTTCTGTAATGGCCTGGCGAGATGTCCATGGTGTACTCTGTAATGGCCAGACTAATTAGGGTTAAGAGGGTCAGGAAATAAATGAATGAATCAACGACTACTATCTGATTAGTAAATTTTAATAAATAGGTTAGAAATCACACATCGAATGTAAAACTTCTGCTTTAAAAAAGCAGTCAGTGTCAGTTTTAAGTTATTTTTCATTAAAACTTTTATACTTCCAAAATATGTAAATGCATTGACAGATATTGATACAAGTTTTAAAATGTATTTATAGATTCTCTTTATACAGCTACATTAACAACACTAACAAATTTAATTAGTTAAATACAACTAACTTTATTTAATTAAATTTTAACTGTATCTCAATGTTTATTTCAAAAATAATAGTATAATTAAAAATGATTTTCCAAAGTTGAGATAAATATCATTAAATACTCAAATATATTCTATTTAGCAACATCCTCCAATCCTAAAGTATATAATTGTTTTAGTATATACTACACAGGAACATAGAAAGCAAACTAAATCAAGGTTTTAATCCTTTATTTTCTTTCATTCATTAATTTTCTAAGTCGCTTAATCCTAATAAAGGTCACGAGGAGGCTGGTGCCTATCTCAGCCGGCTCTGGGCAAAGGCAGGGCACACCCTGAAGAGCTTGCCAGGCCACTGCAGGGCCAGCACACACACAACCATTGACATTCGTACTCATACAAGGGGTGACTTTGAACCAACAATCAGCCTACTGTGCATGTTTTTGGACTGTGGTAGGAAAATGGAGTACCCAGAGGAAACCCACACAAGCACTGAGAGAACATGCAAGCATTCTCGCAGAAATCCCGAACCCGGGACCTTCTTGCTGTGAGGCTGACATGCTAACCACTGCTCTGCCCATCGTTTATTATTATTTTTAACCATGTGTAATGAAGCTCATTCAGTATCTACTACACAGAAACTTAAGAAAACCATGCTCTGTAAAGGTGTGTTTTTGTGTAATTTATGCATAAACACAAGAAAACTGCATTTAAAAAAAATACAAATTTTTTAAAGTGAGACAATGATGTTGCCGTCTACTCCAAGTGCCCGTGACAAACCGTGAGTGTCTGTCACTTAAATTCAAGCATTATCCACTCACGATAATGTCTTTTAATCCCCAGATAACAAATCAATCAGATCAAGCAGTTCCTGTGTAGTATATACTAATGTAGCCTATTTAAAGATGGGCTTAATCCATCCCTCCAGCCATGCATTATCTATACCGCTTATCCATCAGAGTCGTTGTGGAAGCTGGAGCCAGTCCCAGCTGTCTTTGTGTCACCAATCTATTGCAGCTTTAACACATGCACAGACTATTTAGAGTAGCCAGTTGACCTAAAGTGGATGTCTTTGGATATTGGGAGGAAACCGGAGTAAGCTCCAGGAAACCAGGAGGAAGCTTCAAGAACATGTAAAACTCCACACAGAAAGAGCCTTGGGTGAGATTTGAACCCCGAACCTTCTTGCAGTGAGGTGACAGTGTGGAACACTGAGCTATCTTGCCCTCCACATGTGTTTAATGCTCATAATGATTCCTTCCGGAAGTTTCCTGTCCTGGGTTTAATGAGGATGATTCTTTGTTAATGTTCTCCCTATGCTTGCAAGGATTTTTTCTAGGAATGAAGGATTTAAAAGATATTTTTATTTACAAATCTATGTAAAATACGCACTGATGTAGTATAGTACTACAGTATTTTCTTTCACATAATATCATTACTAATATTATGAACAGGAATGCAGAAATCTGACCTGTGTATTTCATAATAAAACAAACAAAAAAGTTTTTGAAAAATATTCTCATTTGTGATGAATTGTCTCTTTTTTTAAGTACATAATTAAAAAAAATAAATGTACAAAATATGATAAGGGGTTGATACTATTTGAAAAGTATTTTAGTCTATAACACATTTTGCTCACTGCAGCAGTGAATGGAGCAGAGTGAGTTCAGATGGATGGTTTCATACTATAATCCAAACTAGCATGAAGAACTTGGAGCAGCAAGTGTGACATGAAGTCTAATAAATAAACAGACCTCTTACACATACCACAGCTCTGACAATGATGTTGGGCTCTAATTTCTTCTGTTAGCTGTCTAGTTCCCAGGCAAGCATGTTGGGCATTTCCAGCGAGGTCCATGGCAGTGACTATTACAAGCACCTGTGTGTCGAGCTCAGTGCCAGCTCAGATTTGACAGCTCAGTCAAATGCACAGAAATACAGATGGACCTTTTCTCTGGGTGTCATCGGAGTCTTCTTATATTTCCTCGTATACCTCTGTGTATTATTATGGTTTATCTACTTTCATTTATTCATGTGAAATAACCCTAGAGCCTTAAAGAGTGAAAAAGACAAAAAACTGATTTTGTTGATATTTCGGAGTGAAACCAGATCTGATCCTTGTGGCCATTTGTAGGCATTAACCTTCCCCTGTCTTTGTCGGTGTGTGTGTGTGTGTGTGTGTGTGTGTGTGTGTGTGTGTGTGTGTGTGTGTGTGTGTGTGTGTGTGTGTGTGT
>JAOUQZ010000028.1:10747206-10757712 GCA_028564935.1 Neosilurus hyrtlii
GTCTACATCCAGACAGATGTTCTGTATTGTGACATATGGGACTCAAACCCAGGACCTTCTTGCTGTGAGGCAGTCATGCTAAAAACGATGCCACTATGCCGCCCAGATTTGTCCTGTGCATTTGTCCCATTCCTATCTATTGTGATATTCATATATATAACGATCCATACATACATACTCACCAGCCTGTGTGTTTCTTGTATTAGAAATATTTAGGCCTTTGTGTTTTTCAACACTTTCATGATATCTACGCACCCACTTTCTAGTGGTACTCTGGCATTTTGACAGCAATCGAACCCTTATACACAGTATCTCGCTTGCAAGTCTTTTGAGTAATGTTTTTGTGGCAGTCGTACATCGCAATCTCTTTTTGTCTTGCACCGTTTTCCCATATGGTGCAATATTTAAGCTGTAGAGAAGGAAGCCTTTGTGACGATGAAATATTGCATGAGAAATTACGAATAATGCATTTAAAAGCTTATGTACTAGAAATGGACCCAGAATTGTATTATATAGGGTTTGCTATTTATTTTTACTATAACTTCAGTACAAGGTTTTGTTTGATTTTAAACCTTCTAAAAGTGTAGTGAGAAGCATGCATGTTGGAGGGAACGGGAGAAGAATTTTTAAATTACAGTAATCATGACTGTAGGATTTAATGTTAGTTGATCTTGACCTGAAGTGGATTAGCAGAAATGTCTCCAGCTTGGTTGGACTTGATTATAGCTTTTGTTAACGCTGTCCATTTAGTTCCTTGTTAGCTTATTTCTTATTTATCCTTTCTGTTCTTTGTCTCTTTATGGTTGCTGTTGTTTTTTTGTTTTTTTTTTATTTTTTATTTTTGCTTTTTTTTTTCTTGAGTGTCCTGGTTTTACTTAAATGAACTCCTCCTGGCTGATTTTTAACGCTTGCTAAGTACTTTGGCACCAGCATATGCATCCTCACATTGACTCTTGCACAGCACAGCACAGTTATCTGGGATAGTACAAAACACAATATTTTGTTGTTGTTGTTGTTGTTGTTGTTGTTGCAACCAGACGTGGTTCATTACAAATGGTTTCAGCATTTTCCCCCTAACCTCTTCAGCAACCCTTGACTTTTTCACACAAGTTTACACTGAATATAAATCTCCAGTTGTGCAATACTCACATGTGCATCTGCTGGTGAAACAAGTTGCTCTACAATTTTGCAATTTATGTAAGCCTCCTTAGAAAAGATTGATGTCCTTTTGAAAATGGCTAATTTTAGCATAACACAATGCTGACGTTTCACTTTAAGAAAAGTGTTGCAGGAGAAAACCCAACACATACACTGTGTCCTTGAACTCATCTGTGCTTTGCCATTTTCTTAGTGTACAATTAATAGTTTGTAGGTTTTAAGCATCTCCTTGAAATACAATTATCACTGACATTTGCTGTAGAACATATTTTAATACCAGAGTGCTCAGCTTCCAACATTTGTTTTTGGGTTATTATTAGTGGCAGCAGCTCAAATGATGCTTAGGGCTGGGCTGACAGTATAACCCGTTATATAGTGCATTGCCATGGACACAGAGGGAGAGTCAGCATTTTATGGAACCCCTTGGGGAGTCCAAATAAATGTGATTTAGGGTCCCCCCCCCCATTCTACCTCTCTTTTTCCTTACCTTCTCTTTTATCCACACCTGAGACCCACCCTAGCAAAATTTGCAGCTATCAGCTAAATTAAAAGATGGGGACAATGCAGACTAAACTCAAGACTCATCAAGAAACTTGGATTTGGGGGGGTGGGGTGGGGGGGGGGTGTTGGTAGGTAGCTTGAAATGTTCAGAGGTACAGCTGTACAGTTCCTCTTCTATTCCTTCAGCAGAAAAGACACCATCACACAAGCAAACATGCACAGCTCTGCACTTGCTCCAGCTCGCACACGCAAGCTTTCCTGCAAAACAATAGTTCTTTTTTTAAATACACCCCTGTGTACAGACTTATTTTCACCTATGTTGGTCAGCACTGCTGGGTTTTTTTTGTTTTGTTTTTTCCCCCCTCCAAATGCAGTCACTTCCTCTGCCAGCCACTCATAGTTTTACAGCTGAGCTGTGAAGCTGTCTCTCTTGTCCTCCATTAAAGGGTATTTTTGTTAACAGAAAATTATCCCAGGGCAAAATGCCTGCTGAAAAAGAAAAAAACTGCTCTGTGCTTCCATGATCCACCCTGCTCTCATGGAGTAATTTATCATGTTGCAATATGGCAGTTTGAGCGCAGCTGCTTGGCAATGCTAACATTAGGGGTGTTTTGTTTGTTTTTGTCGAGTCAGCTTCATGAGTAATATGAGCACAATAACTAGCCTCAGAGCTGAAGTTCTGGGGAGAGACCAACCTGGCCCTGTTTAATATCTTCTATTTATGACAAGCTGTCAGACATCTGGCAAAAGCAGTTTCGATAAAGAATGTGTAATACACAACACTTTGGTCATGGCCAAGTCCGAAAAGAACCAAAGCTTTTAAGATTGTTAGACAGTGGACCTGTCTTTAAGTAGCTGCATTATTAATACAAATATCAATTCCACTCATAATCTCAGAGATCATTAATTAAAAAAAGTTTGTGATTTCTGTCCGAAGAAAATTATTATTATTATTATTATTATTATTATCATAATTATTATTAATATTATCATCATTATTATTAGTAGCATTATTGTTATTGGAAGGCACGGTGGTGCAGTGTTTAGCACGTTCACCTCACTGCAATAAGGTTCCGTGTTCAGTTCCCGGGCTCGGGGCATTTCTGTGTGAATGTTTGTATGTTTTCCCCGTGCTTGCATGGGTTTCCTCCGAGTACTCCAGTTTCCTCCCACAGTCCAAAACATGTACCGTAGGCTGATTGGCGGTTCCAGAATTGCCCCCAGGTGTGTGAGTGAGTGTAAATGGTGTCTCCCCACAACCCGAATTAGGATTAAGCAACTTTTCAGTAAGCTGTTTATACTGGTCAGGGTCATGGTAAAGCTGGGAACACTGGGTACAAGTTGATATTACACCCTGAATAGTACGCAATCCATTATGGGACCCATGCACATGGTCATTTTTATCCCACTGTCAATTTAGCATAGCCAGTACACTTACAGGCAGTTTCGGAAGATTGGAATCACAGTGGATGAGTGATTAGTACTTTTATCTTACAATAAAAGAAAGTTCAGAGTTTGAATCTTGGTTAAAGGAGTTTCTGTGTGATGTTTTCATGTGTGTGTGTGTGTGTGTGTGTGTGTGTGTGTGTTTTTTTGTTTGTTTTTTTGTTTTTTTGTGTGTATGTGTGGGTTTCATCCAGGTACTCCAGTTTCCACCCACAATACAAAGCTCGACTGCATGTTAACTGGCTACTCTAAATTTCACATTCATATGTGAATGTTTGATTGAGTCTTTACTAGCCTTACAATAGACTGGCAATCTATCAGGGTGTATTCTGTCTCTCACCTGAAGTCAGCTAGGATTGACAGCAGCACCTGCATAGAAAAATATTTGGATCTCTTGAACTGTGTGTAATTTGTGTTTATTTGTTTTCTGTGTGTAGAATTCTGAAATTTTTGGTCGCCAAGCGCAAGTTTAAAGAAACACTACGACCATATGATGTGAAGGATGTGATTGAACAGTATTCGGCTGGACACCTAGACATGCTGGGCAGAATTAAGAGCCTGCAGATGAGGTTAGCTTTACTAAAAATTTGAACAGTAGTGTTAGTTTCTGAGATCATTCCCATTTTAAGTTGCAAAAAAAAGTACTTTTTTTTTTTTTTATAGTTAGGCTCCTACTTTTGATAGTAATAATAACCCTTTTGGGTTATTATGAATTTAAAAAAGGGGGAAAAATTAAATCTACAAAGGAATTAAAAACTACATTGACTAATTCTTCTACCTAAAGGGTAGATCAGATTGTAGGCCGTGGTGCAGTTCCGACTGATAAAAGAGGAAGGACGGAAAAAGGTGAAAAGACACCTCCAGAACTGGATCCCCTGGACGAGCTGAGCATGATGGGGCGTGTAGTTAAGGTGGAGAAACAGGTAAGTTCTGACCACCAATGGCTACAAAAAGTTGTTTTTAACAATGAGAGAACGGATAATAAATATTTAATTATGCTCATGAATCTAATTGGTTACCTCTTTATGAAAAGATGACATTTTCAAAGCTAAATATATAATTACCTAATTTTGTCATTTTTTTCAATATAGGCTTTTTAAATACTTGTCCATGAGTCTCTGACCTCAGTTTGCTAAATGTTTTGACCCCTCTTCCAACAGTTTCATGACATTTAAGTGTTTTCATGTGCCTGCCTTTTCAAATCCTTCATTGCATTTCAATGGGGTTTAAATCTGGGCTTTTAAAACCTTTACATATTTCATTTTTTCTTTTTAAGCCATTCATGGGGAATTTGCTAGAATGATTAGGATCATTTCCTGTTCAAAGACCCACTTCTGGTTCAAAGTTCAGTTCTTAGATAGTTGGCCTCATGCTATTCTCAAACACTCTTAGATATGATGTGAAATTCACACTTGAATCATTGACTGTGAGCTGCACAGTCCCTGAGGCAGCAAAGCAACTCCAGACCATAACAATTTCACCACCATACTTAACGATATGAGGTTCACGTGTACTGTTCCTTTTCACGTGTACTGCGACTGTAGCCAAACAACTCTACCTTGTTTCATCAGTACAGAGCACATTATTTTAAGAGGCCTGATCTTAGGTAATGAGTTCATTGACAAAGACTAGTCTTGTACTAATATTTTCCTAACACATCACCCATTTAGGTCAAAATTTTCCAATCTTTGTCTGATTCTACAATCACATAGAGATTGAAAAATTTTAACTTTCACACCAATACTTGTAGGAATTACCTGCAGATCCTGTGATGAAATTTTGGGGAGGAGCTCGGAGTAGAACCGCTGCTCCTCCACATTGAGAGGAGCCAGTTAAGGTGTCTCCGGCATCTGATTAGAATGCCTCCTGAACGCCTCCCTGGTGTGGTGTTTCGGGCATGTCCAACCGGGACGAGAACCTGGGGTCGAACCAGAACTCATACATAAGTCAATGACACCTAATCTGGAACTCCTGATTTTAATTTAATGAAAACTGATAAATGTTAAATATGCGACTTTTAGTATTTCCCCATTGCTCAGTATCACAGGAAAAACCAGTGGCAGCAGCTTTTTAAGCCATTGTGTAGGTAGTCACTCTTTTATTTTTTTTTTATTTTCTTTTGCATTTTCTGAATCTGAAGAAGGCCTGGGTTCGATTCCCAGGCCTGGGGCGTTTATGTGTGGAGTTTGCATGTTCTTCCCGTACTTGTGTGTTTCCTCCGGTTACCACAGTCCAGAAACATGCACAGTAGGCTAATTAGCTGTTGCAAATTGCCTCTAGGTGTGTGTGAATGGTTTTGTGTGTGTGTGTGTGTGTGTGTGTGTGTGTGTGTGTGTGTGTGTGTGTGTTGGCCCTGCAGTGGTCTGGAGAGCTGTTCAGGGTGTACTCCACCTTTGCCCAGAGTCGACTGAGATGGGTGCCAGGATTAATCGGCTTAGAAAATGAATGAATGAATGAATTTTCTGAATCTGTATCCTGTGCATTACCTACTTACAGTAGATCTAATGCACCTGGCATTTCTTATAGATTTACACCCATGCTCCATGTTCAGCCACTATTAACACTGACTTTTTCTGATGTCCCAGGTGCAGTCCATTGAGAACAAGCTAGACCTGCTGCTTAACTTTTATTCTCAGTGCCTAAAAAAGGGCTCGTCCCATTTCACGCTGTCCTCCTTACTGGAGCCTGACCTCACCTCTGACTACCACAGTCCCACCGACCAGCGGGAGCTCTTCCCCTCTGTAAACACACTCAACATCTCCCATTCAGACAGTGGCAACATGGAGTGAGCTCTGCAGAGACTGGGAGAATGATGATCTGTGACTGCCGCTACAGGACATGCAGCCAGGAGCTTTAATTCTCATGTGACGAATACTCGTCTTACAGCCTTTTAAATGCTCCAGCCATTATCACATTCTGACATGGAGTTGCCTACCTCTACACTGATGTATGACTTTAAAATATTTTATGACTTGAGTCTGCACCTTGTTACGACCCCATTAAGATGTATATGTCCATAAATATTTGAATGTTAGGAATGTAAAGTTTGTTTGTTTGCTCATTATCAGCACTAAGGAAAGTTAGTTTCTCTCTTTTCTAAATCCAGCATTTGTCCCATAGCGTATGATTCATCCTTAATATTCCTGTATTCGTTTTTCACCCTCACTTAAACGCCTCCCCTTTGTGCGTATCTGCTTAATTTTTTTTTCATAGACAGTTTTGATGCTTTCTGAAGTACTGAAATTTAATTTGAAGGAAAACATGTATATAAGATATTATGAACTAAAGAAAAGAGGTTCCTCACTCATTCTTTTTTTTCTGAATACATGTCCTGGTAAGTCTTCCAAAGGGGAGGGAAGGAACATTGTTACTGACCACTGTCTCTTCTCTCATCTTGTTACCAACACACACACACACACACACACACACACACACACAAATAAGTGTTTGTATTACATTTTGTTCACATTTCATTTGCCCTTTTGTTTTCTCAATGCTGTGATAACAGAGTTTTTAACATGGAGTTATTCTTGTTTTATTTTTTATTAAAATCAATAGATTTCAATAAGAATTCTATTTTTTTCCGTGAGATTAGGGCTTTAGATCTTCAAATGAATCTGAATCTGAAGTATGATTTTAGATTTTGCTCTATGTATCACTTGTAAGCTTTGCAGCATCCTTTTCTGCCACAAGGTGGCGCTGAGCTTCTACTGAATGTACTGCATACCCTTAACCTCATGATGTGGACAGTTCACCATTGTAGTCAAAAGATGGGTAAAGGATAAAAATGTATCTCCTAAACTCTTGTTCTGTTTATTGCATGGCTCGAACAGACATGCCCATGATGGGAAGAATGAAGCCGGTCTGGTGTGGCTCTCTCATAGTATTTTCACACTTTATGGTACTTCTTAGCTGCTTGTAGCACTCTTTATGCTGCACAGATTAGGGTGAAGCTTTCCGTTTCCCTTTGTCTTTGAAGAGCCCACTGTGCAAAACAACAATGAAATGAATAAATAATCAATAAATGATATATAGGTAGGAATTGAGATTAATATTCCTCCATGAAAATTAATGCATGTCTGGAGGCCTTTTTAGGAGGACTAGTAGCACAAGTAGCACCTTTCTTTGTCTTTTCTTTATTTTTTATTTTCCAATTTACATATAGAGGAGGGTTTATATGCCTTGTTCTTATCCTTAGATCCTCTTTCCTTTGTGCCTTGCCACCTGATTTCATCCTGCATGTAATTCAGACCAAATGAAATGGTGCAGCCCTACTGGAATATATGAACATGAGAAAACCTAAGGATCTGCTGTATGTGCTTTTGTACATCTATTACTTTTATTGTTTGATTTTAAAGATGTCTAATTACCCCTTCATTAAAAGGCATGCAATGGCATAAGTCATTAGAAGTAAAATAGGAAGGGCCACATATTATTTTTGTGATACACCCACTGGGAATTGTTACGGTTTCCAATATTTGCCCCGTGTGGACTAAAAATTTTTGGAGCAAAAGCAATCAAAATTCAGTGATTGATCTGACTTGTTTTTGTGCATGAGCTCCATATCAGTATCTATGCATGTAATGTAGGCTGGGGGATCCAGCTTTATTGAAAATGCTGCAGCCAGTGTGGTTGAACAACAGCATGGCAGGATAAACAGAGGAAACAGCACTTCTATGCCTTATCTTTATAATAAGTGCACATGGATGTGTTTGCGATACAGAGGTAGACTTAAGCATTATTTCGGCCTACTTGTAATGGCATTATTGAATTTGAAATGGACTGAACTGGAGTACACGCAATCCAAAAGAAGTTTTCCACATAACTATGTTTGCATCTTCACATGTTCGGATATCGTATGCTCGTTTCAAAAGTATATCTTTCTCTCACACTTCCACACATTTTGTGTTCTATTATTGTTTTGTCTTTTGTTAAGTCTTTAAATTAATTCTTCCGGTTTTCCTGTTTGTTATTCTTTTTGTTTAGGTTTTTAACTCAGTTCTCTCGACATATCATTTTGTGCTCATGTTGATTTTGCATTGAGCTCCACAAAGCTACCTTAAACCATTTCTATTGTATTCAATGATTGTGTTTATGGACCTGATTGTTCTTTGCTAATGTGAGAGATCAAAGTTTGCTCTACAGTATGTATGTTCAGTCTAGTATGATTACAAAAGAAAAATTAATAAAGACAGATTTTGATTAAGAATTAGCCACATTGTTGTTGTTGTTGATGTTGTTGTCTGTGAGTGATTATCCTATATGTGTGTGTGTGTGTGTGTGTGTGTGTGTGTGTGTGTGTGTGTGTGTGTGTGTGTGTGTGTGTGTGTGTGTGTTGGCGAGCTGTCCAAAGTGTACCCTGCCCTCGCCCAGAGTTGGCTGTGATTCTGAACAGTTTCATCCTAATTAGGGTTGTGATGAGGCTGGTGCCCATCTCAGTCGACTCTGGGTAAGGGAAGGGTACAACCTGACAGCTTGCTAGGCCATCAAAGGTCTATGTATATATAGCCCAGAGTTAGCTGAGATAGTGTCCAGCCTCCATTAAGCAGTTTGGTGAATGAATGAGTGTGCGGTAGTTACTGGGAGACATTGCTCCAAATAAGTAAGCATCTAACTAAGTAACAATATATATATGTTCATATATTTGAAAAAATCCCTGCACATCATGAACAAATTTCTGCAAATATAAATTCAGCATTAATCTCATTATACATTCATTTTACTTCAAGAAAAATAGTGGCGTGGGGGTTAAAACGTCCGCCTAACAGCAAGAAAGTCCTGGGTTCGAGTCCCAGGCTTGGGCGTTTCTGTGTGGATTTGCATGTTTTTCCTGTGCTTGCGTGGGTTTCGTCAGGGTACTCTGGTTACCTTTGTCTGTCCAAAGACATGCTGTTCTCAATTGCCCGAGTGGTTATGTGTGCTGGCCCTGCGATGTACCATGCCTTTGCTCGGTGTTGAGTGAGACAGGATCCAGTCCTCCTGCATCTGTAAGATTAAGTGGTCTGGCAAATGAGTGAGTTCTCAGGGGTAAATAATGAAAATTGTAATTCTACAGTAGCCTACAGTAGAGTGCAGTAAAGATTATACACCACCACTTTTCTCTAAAAGGGTTCTTAATAAAAAGAAGTAAAAAAAAAAATACTTCTCTATAATATTTTGGTGAAAATATATTGAACAATGCTATTGTAGGCAACGAAAACCAAAAATAATTCCAACAAGTATATTGAGGTAAAAGTATGGCTGAAAGGTGTTGCAAATTAATTATTTTTTACTTTTGCATAGCATTAATGAACTTCAAACCATATGGAATGATTTAGTGAGTGAAGAAATTAAAAAATAAGTGAACACTTTGCCTGAAAGGTTAAATGTTGTAATCAAAGTAAAGGGTGATCACACTAAATATTGACTTTTTTCTCAAAAGAGACTGTTTTTTTTATAATTACTATATATTGTAGTTTGTTTACTTATTCTCCTCAATATGATCCAATATTACATGAAATAAATACTTGAATAGCACTTGGTTTCTGATATATCTTCATTTTGGTAAGTTGCATAAGTGTATAAGTATTTTTTTAATTTCTTCATTCATGCCATGCAAAAGTAAAAAAAAAAATTGTGACACCTTTCGATTTTTCTGAAAAATTGGTATTTTCAGTGTTTTTGTTTATTAGCCATACTTTTACCACAATATACTAGTCTGAATTATTGTTTTGGTTCTCACTGCCTACAATAGCATTAATCAATTAATAAAAATCAATACATTTTCATCAAAGAAATTTATAAAGAAGTAATTTGTTACTTCTTTTTATAAGGGGCACTTTTAGAGAAAAGTGGTGGTGTATAATCTTCACCACACACTACTGTGTATATTATATATATTATATATCATCCCAGCTTTGTGGGAACAGTCGGGGAAACCAAACACGAGTAGGTTATTCAGGTGTCCATAAACTTTTGGCTGTATCTTCTACAACCTTGTGGTATGAGGGACTGGATTAGTTTAGTCTGTGTTGGATTAGTTTAGTCTGTGTTGGATTAGTTTAGTCTGTGTACTGAGGGACTTGGATTAGTTTAGTCTGTATTGGATTAGTTTAGTCTGTGTACTGAGGGACTTGGATTAGTTTAGTCTGTGTAACTGGATTAGTCCAGTCTGTGGATTAGTTTAGTCTGTGTACTGAGGACACGGATTAGTTTAGTCTGTGTTGGATTAGTTTAGTCTGTGTAACTGAATTAGTTTAGTCTGTATACTAAGCGACTTGGATTAGTTTAGTCTGTGTAACTGGATTAGTCTAGTCTGTGGATTAGTTTAGTCTGTGTTGGATTATTTAGTCTGTGTAACTGAATTAGTTTAGTCTGTATACTAAGCGACTTGGATTAGTTTAGTCTGTGTAACTGGATTAG
>JAOUQZ010000028.1:10763180-10775841 GCA_028564935.1 Neosilurus hyrtlii
TATATATATATATATATATATATATATATATATATATATATATATATATATATATATAATGTGTGTGTGTGTGTGTGAGATGAGTAGAGAGATGCAAAATGAGTCACAGTGACCAAAAATTAAAAATTGAGTTAGCCATATCATTTAAAAGAGAAGACTCTAAGGTTTTAAATGGTATGGCTAACTCAATTTTAAATTTTTGGTCACTGTGACTCATTTTGCCACACTGGGTCACATACATACATACATACATACATACATACACACACACACACACACACACACACACACACACACACAATAATAATAATAATAATCAGATAACCCAGACATTTTTGCTTCTGGAGAAATCTCACATTTTGACAGTGGAGGAAATTATATGCAAAATTCCAACACCTGCGACTGCTATTCATGGCAGGGCATGAAGGAGTGGAGCAAGAGTGAGAGACAGAGAGAGATGTATTTCGTTCTCAGGGGCTCTGCACACAAAAAGCTGCTAGAAATGTTCTTCAAATAAATACTTTTTAACTTTAGACTGAGTATGTTTCAGAGCCTGTACTGTAGACATTAAATCAGTGCATCTGATTTTACCTTTTTTATGCATCTATCTGTACTTCTGCGTGAGTAAAGAACATGTGCACAGAACGCCTCTGCCAATTTGGTCGTATATCAGTTCCCACCCACCAGCGTGCTCTCATCTAGCATAAGTCAACTAACCAAAAGGGATTATGAAGACTAAAAGATCAGCTTTTGAACATTTTATAAAACCTTTTATAGTTATTACTGCATAAGTGACATATACAGGAACTTATATTTGGTGGTACCGCCGCATAAAGTGCAACTCGGAACATCATTAAAGGATTTGCAGTGTAAACAAAAAAAGAAATAGTTATCAGGATAAATAATTACAGAATTTTTTAACCTTTAATGTTCTCCATAATCTGTATAATTCACCTGAAGAAAAAAAATCTTTTAGAGGTTAGAAAAATTTAGGAATTACCTTGTTAGATAAATATGTTCACCCTTAAACTAATACTTTGTTGAGGCACTTTTTGATTTTATGCAATTAGTCTTTTGGGTGAAGTCTATCAGCAGGTCCCACCCCACAGGTCTGAGCTGTGGCTGGGTCGTCTTTACTGTGTTCCATGTTATATCTAATGCTTTGGAAATTCTTTTGTACCCGTCTGCTGACCGGTACCTCTGAACTGTGAGATCCTTTTTGATGCTTTCTAAGCTCTTTGAGGCTTTCGATGCAGGATGCAACCAAGTATCAAGAAAATTGTACTAGATTCCTCAGTCTCTCACTCGTTTGCTGAACCACTTAATCATACTAGGGCCATGGAGAGGCTGGAGCCTATCTCAGCCAACACTGGGTGAAGGCAGGGTACACCATGACTAGCTTCCCAGACCATCACAGACCAAACATGCACACAACCATTCACACATTACATTCACAGGTAAAGGGTACACCCTGAATAGTCACACTTACACCTAGGAGCACTTTGAAATCCCACACAAGCATGGGGAGAACATGCAAACTCCACAGAAACACCTGAGCCAAGCCCAGGACTCAAACCCAGGACTTTCTTTCTGTGAGGCGGACATGCTTACCACTACGCCACCGCGCCACCCTGTTCTAGAACAGCTGAACTTTATTTGGTTAATCAGAGTCACACTAAATAATGGCAGGTGTACACAGCCTACTTTTTAATGAGACTGAATTACAAATACTTTGCATTTTAACAGGATGCATCTATATCTTGTTCGTTCACAAATGAACAGTTAGAACCACTGGTAAATCGCAGTGGTACAAGATGAATAAAACACTTCGGGTCGTGCTGTTTTTAAAAACGCATCAACTCTAAGGTGTAGCACACTACACTCACCCTGTTACTGATTTTTATTTTAACGTAAAAGCCCTGTGGTGTTTTATTGAAATATTTCCATTGAAGATGGCTTTACTCTAAAGGATTTATGAGTGTATTTAACATGTACAGTAAAAACCATAGAACTTTACTAAAGCTTTCTCTGGCTTGCATTAAATCCCTCTGTATAATCTCTGCAGAAGACGTTAATGGCCTGCACCCAGACAGGATACGTGGAGAGGATTAACTGTACCAAGTCCAGCAAAGATGAGTACAAAAGGTGAGGATTGTTTCTCCACACTTTCTTTCACTAATCTCATCTTTCTGGCTTCGACAGTGAAATGTCTTAAATGGTATTTTCATTTTGATCATCCAAATGCTTCCCAAATGCCAATTATTGTGAGTTGCTTTTGAATGATTTTAAGAGCTGCATATTATCAAAAGAGCGTTGTACAGACGCAAACTCAATTCAATTCTGTTTTATTTGTATCGCTTTTTAGACCTGACTTTGTGCAAAGCATCTTTACATATTAAAAACAAATTTAATGTAGAATTTAAACATCGCTGTAAACCCTACACATCCCCAATGAGAAAGCCCGTGGTGACGGTGGCAGGGAAAAACACCCTTAGTCAACATGAGGAAGAAACCTTGAGAGAAAGCAGACTCAAAGGGGAAACCCATCCTCATTGGGTAAAAACCAGATAAAAATACAGACCATGTAGCAGAAACCAATTATAGTTTAAAATATAGTGTACAGTAGCTGGTTATCTTATAACTGTAATGGGAATTGTAGTCCTAAATTGAGAAGAATCCGAGACTACATCCACCACTCTCATTACCTGCAATTAGTGTGCCAAAAAGTACCACCTGTACTACAAGCCTTTCAGTAGAGCTGCACTGGTTTTTGTTAAGACTTTAGCAGCTATAGTTAATTTTTCAATCTTACATTTAGATGACCTCTACACCTGGGGCTGAGACCACGTACTGAATACATTCAGCCACAGAACTGTTGGCACCTTTCATAAACAGTTAGCTTCCTCTTACACTGAAATATGAAAGACGAGTAACACAACAATGGATTCATTGATTGAAAAAAAAAAAAAAACTGTAACCGGCTGTTATTACTTACTATTGTGTTTTCACTGTCTCGGTGTATTATCACATTTTTCTGAATTTTATATTTATGGAATTTGAGTTATTATGCACAAACACCTGTATAAATCAGGTTGATAGAGCCTTTACAGGAATGTTAATCCAGTCCAATTCACCATTACATTAAATAATGATATTGTAGTATAATTATATTATTTATTATTATATACATCAAAATGATTCTGTCTTTCTGTCTGTCTAGCTGCCACTCAACAGTGATGGATGAGAACCTCTTTTGGAAGTTTGAGAGTGCAATGTTAGTCCTCACCGTTTTCTTTGCCCTAGTAGTGATTGGCCGGCAGAGGTCTTTAGACCGCCAAGCCTCGGAAAAGGTTCGCAGGCAGATTGAATCTATTTAGTACTCGGAACTGTATTGAGAAGTATTGTAATATGATAAGAAGATCTAAAGTGCTCCAGAGTTACAGCGAGCATCATTTTGTCAGTGTTAGAAGCCACGTTAGCTGGCGTAGGGTGTGATCACTGGAGGCTTGCAGACGAAGCTTGTCATATGTGGATGGATCGACACCATGGTGTTTTTTTTTTTTTTTTTTGGGGGGGGGGGGGGGGGGGGGGTTGGTTGTTTAAACTTTGACAGATGATTCCACACTACGTCTTTTTCACACAAGTTGCTCCTGATATTCTACGGTGAACCTTTAACTGTGAAGCCTCCAGGATTTATTAAGCATCCAGATAACAGACATTATACCACAAAGGATTAACAGTTTGCTTACTTGTGAGATTTTATACTTAAGATATTCTGTTCCTGAGCAGATATCGCATCGCTGATACATCTTCTCACTCACACTGAGCTCATAGAGAAGGAGTGTTTGACATTTGTTCCTGATTAAATTGTATTGTGTTCGGAATTCTGAATTTTCTGATGAATATTATTTGCCCTGGAACTGTCATAGTGCGATATTCTAATTACGAAATGGATGTGACCCTACATTACTGTATGTTTTACTACGTGTTGCAAATCAAATTACAGGGAGTGTAAACATGGACATAGAAAACATGGTTTGTGTTTGATTTTTTTGTTTCATAGTAGATGTTAAAGAAATCAATTCAATTTAACCTGCTTAAGAGTTGAACCTGAGAAATGTTCTATTTTACCGATCACACATTCATTTATTCTACTTTGGTGCAAAACATTGATATTTGGCAGTCACCCTTATCCAGAGCGACTTACATTTTTATCTCATTTATACAGCTGAGCAGTTGAGGTTCTGATTAGTAACCCAGAGCCCCATTGGCTCCCGTTCTCATGGTTTTGTTTTTGAAACATGGCTTCACTTTACTGTGTTCACTTTTTATGGTTTGTGTAGTTTGCAGTGTCTCTGCTTCAGTTTGAGGTTGTATTCATGGACTATATTGATACATGCCAGGTACTGCACATATTGCTGCTGACCTTGACTCAATCTAAAACATAACTAAGCTGTTATTTAGCTTAATTTGCATATGTTGCATAATTTAAATGTGCTAATTACTAATTGTTGACGGTTTATTATTATTATTTTTTTTTTTGCACAAGCAGAAGCTACAGGTTTTGGTTTCAGTTGCACAGCTGAATTTTATTAATTTTTTGGTTTGTTTGTTTGTTTTTGCTACACCTTGTCTGTCTGGTCATATGTGAGTTCTGGCAGTTAGTGTAAATCAAGTGTGCAAAAGTTGAGTTTTTATTGATTTCATTGATGATGATGATGATAATGATGAAATGGCTGCATGCTGTTTTCTCTATAACCGGTTTTACTGGTCCACCTGACTGTAGATAATGTATTTTTATGAAAGATGTGAGACATTTCCTATTCTCTGTATTTAAAAGGGGAATTGTGGAATAAACCAAACAGAGAAAATTATTGTGTTTGTTATATTTTTTTAAACATCACACCATTCTGTGTAGTTTAAAATTCTACACTGCCCTGTCAAAAAAAAAAAAAACACTAATATTTAGATTATAGCATGCCACTAATACACTTAGATTATATTATGCCAATCACTGTAGCATTGTTTTATGTAAGTGTATGAGTATGAATTTTTAGTTTAAGGTTCTATTAATTTTTCACAGAAATCTTTTAATAACAGTGGAAGAATTAAACCACTGTAAAGTCTTCACACTTTCTATAGGCTTAAGGTTAGGACTCTGGTGCCAGTTAATGTGTGAAAATGATTTCTCATGCTCCCCGAGCCACTCGCACTATTGTCCCAATTTGGGAAGGAAAAAGTCCATTGATTTGATAACCTGGTCATTCAGTACATGCAGGTCATCAGCTGACTTCATTTTATTTCAAGTAATATTGCTGAGCCTCAGCCTGACTAACCGGAGCCACCCAAGAATCATAACCCTGGCTTTATGTGCGTCTCACCATGATATCCCCATCACTGAAATAAGGTAAACCTGCACTCATCAGATCACATGACCCTGTTCCTTTGTTCCAGTGTCCTATCTTTATATTCCCTAGCATACTCTCACCCATTTGCCAAACAACTTACTAATATTAGGGTTGCTGGGAAGCTGAGCTTATCTCAGCTGACACTGTACAGGCAGAGTACACCCTGAACAGCTCACAGCTGAGTATCGGCTGAGATGGCCTCCCTAGCGTGCCTAGTAGGATTAAGCAGCTTGACAAATGAGTGAACTTAAACAGGCGTTTACCTCCAATCATGGTCAGATATTTTTTTTGGGGGGGGCTGATGGTTCAGCACTATACTTCCAGGTTTTCAGTAATGTGTTGGACACTTCTTAACTCAGTCCCAGTAATTTCAGCGGTTTTCTTATTTTTATTTTCTTGATGCAGGCCAAAAATTTTACCCCTCTGGAACAGAGTAATTGTTTCCACGTCCCCAGGATATGTCTCCGACATATTTGTTTGAGAATTCAGGAAGTGCTCACTATTCAGGGTAAATAATAGGTTGCCAGCAAGGATCAGTGCAGTAATTATCCAATCAAAAGCTCATTTAAAGGACAGGACTGTATTTAATGCTAAATTATTACCTTTTGTGTGAGCAACACGGAAGATACTGTGGTGCGCCACTAGTGTACTCCACTAGTGCACGCTCGGTCCTAGTAAGGTAGTATCTTTGGCGTGAACGATATATTGTTCATGTTATCATTACTCAACATTTGAGAGCTTACAGAAATTGTACTAAAGGAAAGTAACATTATGATAGTCATTACATTTACATAGGAACTTTCCAGTAGATCTAACAATGGGATCTAATTACATCATTAGAAGTTCATCTTCCAGCTAGACAGAGCATGTGCGTGTCTGAGTACCCATAACATGCGAAAGCTCAGTGAATGCGCGTGTTCACCAGTCATTTTTGAAGTGAGGACTCACCCAAGTGTTATATTATACAACTTTAATGTGAGATCAAGAAATTATAAAGTGAGTGAGTTTTCACAGAAACAGATTTGGCAATGCTGAGATTCTCAGAGAAATACATTACTTCGTATTTTTCACTGTATATAGTAAAATAATTCATAAAACTAATAAAAGTCAAAATGTACATGTGTATATGCATGCAAGAAAGAAAGAAAGTAAGAAAGAGAGACTGTTGGCCAACTCACACATTTTTGTTCTATATGTAATACTTATATGTAGTATAATATGAAAGAACCATAAGAACCATAATTTTTTCCACCACCAGGATTCACAGTTGGTATGAGGTTCTTCTCCTGTTCACATGTGCACTGTAACTGTGGCCAAACAACTCTACCTTCTGGTAAACTGGAGTCTTTAGTCGAATTTTTTTGGACAGGCTTCTACTTGGCCCATTTAGGTCAAATCATACAGCAGTGTCTTTTTTAGGAGCTAGTGGATGTTATCACTGAATATACAGTACATGTGAATTTTGAGCCAGATCTCACAGTGTACAGTGGAATTATGGCACATTTCTTGTCTTACCATGATATTAAAAATTTCTTGGCTAATTATCATCGATATATCATTGATATCATGCTGGTAAGTCTCGCTTCGTGTTGCTGCTTGGTGATGTTATGACAGTAAATGACATTTGGTATGTGCATGTGATTATTCCTTTTCAATGAACATACATTTATGACAGACTGACTGTTTAATAATACAATGGATTACCTGCTCATGTAAATGAATTTCTACTGCGTAATTCAGTTTCGCTGTTGATGGGCTCCAGTGCTGAAAAAGTCCTGAGTTTCTACTGCACCACTTGAAACATGACCTGAATCTGATGAAGCACATCTATAGCTGACAGTTAAAGTATTTTTGAAAGCTACTCAAACATGATACTCTCTACGTTATACTTTTGCAGGATAAATGTTTCCACGGCGATAAATGATTATAGCCCAGCCACGTTTGTGTGCATGCCATAAATGTCTGCAGAACAAAAGTCAAATGTCCAGGTTATGATTTACCCAAACTACAGATTAGAATCTGATTCAGGTTAATATTTTATTCCATTTCAGCTGGGTCATTTGATGCTTTATTCAAATAAATGTCATGTCAGTTGTGAGCTGTCAAACTTCACAGATGTGAAAGTAGTGTATTATCCTGTTTGGCTACTGGTCAAAGGTCTTCTTTGACATAGGAAAGGGCACAATGATATTAAATCTCAGTGTGACGTGTTTTAGGAAATGTATTCAGAGCTGCTCAGTTAATGTCCTGTGAAGATCAGCACTGAGTCAAAAACCTTTGATGAGAACATCAGACGCCAAAATTCTATTAGTGCAATCAGATAAAAACCCAAACACACGGTCACTAAAGCTGCACAGATGATGCTGTTGGCCTGTAATTAAGAGGCCTGTTACATTTGTGCCATTAAATAAAGAACTCTCACCTTTGTGCCCTTTAATGTTTGTCTTTTAATTATTGACTTGTAAATCTTTTTTCAAGAATGCATGCATGATATGTGATCACATTTTTACATAAATTAACACATTATTTCACCTTTGTTACAGTTGCCCACTTGATATTTGCTTCCTGTACTTTTTAAAAACTTGTACTGTCTTAACATACATATATATTCATACCTTTAGAATGTATAGTGTATAAATGAATATTACAATAAACACAGAATTGGATGTTAATTATACACAATCAATGAGTCTTAAAGACATTTTATTTAACAAAAATAAACAAATGAATCCGTACATCTCTTTATCGAACATACATGAAAAGATATACATGAACTGGACATCAGTCAGCAACCTAAGATCCTATCAGGTCAAATCTGAAAGTGTAGATCTGTAATCTCAGTCAGTAGCAGCGCAGGAAGAAGGTGTTGCATGCACTCCCTCTCATGCAGTCACAAAGGCGACCGATGCGTGGTCCATGCTTTAGGGCACACCGCTCTCCTACATCACACTAAACACCAACATAGACATATAAGCATTATAAGTCCATGTCACCATGTAATTATGTAGCAGACAAGGTTTCATTATCACTACTACATTTTAATACCCAAAATATCTTCAGTGGTTTGAAGAAGATTTAGGTTAAATTCGAATACAGTTAGACATAATAGTTTTTACCTTTCCACCTGTGTGAACTTTAATAAGCCTTCAAAAATACAACGCCGCTCCCCCCAACACATTGGGTACATTTCTAAATCTTTAAGGTAATCTACTGTACATAGTAAAAGAAAAATGCTGTTCATGATCTAAAGGCTGGCTTAGACTAACTAAAACCATCTATCATATACTTTAAATAAATCAATTATAAACATGCATTTAACTAACATTATACTTATTTTCATAGTATATGTATCATAAATGTGTTTACGCCCTCTTTTCTGATGTCACATGAATTAAATCATGTTGCACAAATCAAGCTGTTTCACTGAAAGAGCTTAGTAGCACAAGCTTTGACTTTCACTTATTAGGACAGAAAATTAATGCTGATGCTTAGTTACACTGTCCCACTTTACCTGATGTCTCAAAGTATTTCAGATCATCTTATAAACAACAAGTGCTATATAGAGCTATGGGGGGAAATTAAGAGACCACTTTTAAAGATGATCCAATCTAAATCAATTTTTCATAGCTGTAAATGCAGCCATGTTTCCACATGCCTGCACGTGTCCATGCATTGTGTAATAGTGGCTCAGTGATTAAGGCTCTGGATTACTGATCTGTAGGCTGGGGATTCAAGCCCCAGTGCCACCAAGGTGTCAATGTTAAGCTCTTGAGCACAGCTCAATTGCTCAGTTGTAAAAAAATGATAAATGTAAGTCACTCTGGATGAGAGTGTCTGCCAAATATCATAAATATATAATCTGTCTACTCACACATCTATATTCTTTATGAAACGCAGCCAGGGCATTAAGGGGTAATAATAATAATAATAATAATAATCATCATCATAATAATGACAATAATAATAATAATAATAGTAATAATAATAATAATAATAATCATAATAATAATAATAGTAATACTACTACTACTACTAATAATAATAATAATACTAATAGTAATAATAATAATAATAATAATAACAATAGTAATACTAATAGTAATAATAATAATAATAATAATAATAACAACAACAATAGTAATACTAATAGTAATAATAATAATAATAGTAATGTTAATAATAGTAACAATAATAATAGTAATAATAATAATAATAATAATAATAATAAATCACTTCTCATGATTAGGTGTCTGTGAGATGAAAAGGTACTGAGGTGTATTAAATTATATTTATTGAAATAAGTTTTACCCTTGGAATGATGCTGGCTCTTTTATCCAGTGTTATCTGATTGTTTCCATCTCCTTCAAGAAGGCTTTCCAGTGCTTCAGCCTGAGCAAAGAACAGGGAAAATTATTATTATTATTTTTTTTTTAGTATTAAAATCCCCAAAAATATAACACAAAGCCAAGAGAAACAACGTGGGTTACACCTGATCGTTATGCTATATGCGCACGTGATGAAGTTCTTCTAATAAACAGGTTTGTTTTTATTCTAAGAGATGTGTGTTTATTATAAGAACTCCATCAGGTGCGTTTAAAGATCAGCTGCAAAAAGAAAAGCAATGTTTGATACCTACAAGAATTCAAAGGTTTCTGTTTGTTTGTTTGTTTGTTTGTTTGTTTGTTTGTTTGTTTGTTTGTTTGTTTGTGTTACCATGTCTCTGCTGACCAGCTGTTCCTCGGACACGGCCAGCCGGTGATCCAGTGAGGTGTGAGCTCGGCCCCCGGTGTGGAGGAATAACACACACACGCCGAGATACACCGCCGTCCTGATGCTGTCCATTCTGGTGCAGAAAGAGTCTCAAACAGACAATTCAGCCAAAATTCCTGTCCAAATTCCTCACGTCTTCTTCTTCACGGAGTCGCTGCTCGCACAAACTTTCAGTATTTATACACCGCGAGCGCCTGAGTGACGCATCCCGGGTGACGTCATCACTCCCGTCCTTTTCCGACAGGTGTGAATAAGTCTCTGATACTAATTGCAAAATAAGGTCAAAAGATAGGCAGCTCCAGAAGAGGAGGGAGGAACAACACAGCTGATATAGAAATGTCAGATTCACTGTGTGAGCAAAGGGAAGAGAGGACAAGCTGAAGACTTTCTTTTGAAAAGTCACATCATGTTACTGCATCTCAGTTTGCAGAGGGGGGTATAAAGATAGAAGACATCCACATCACACTGTTTTCTTTTCATTAATGTCATCCTCTTCTTTATTTGTGGTGTCAGTGGTTGGGGTGCTGGGCTCATGACCGAGAGGTTGTGGGTTTGAATCCCTGTTAGCCTCCCACTGTGTTAAGTCCCCTAGGCACCACAAGTGTGCATCTGTCCACCCAGCAGTATAAATGGGTACCAGTAAAAAGTACTGGAAAGGTAACCTCCAGTGGACTAGCGCCCCATACAGGAGGAGGTGAACTCCTAGTCGCTTCACGCTACAGAAACTGGGGATAAGCTCCAGCTCTGATGAGCCAGTAGGCTCAGTTGTAAAAAATACCCAACAGACTTCTATGTGGGCGCAGTGCGTCCATTAGTTTTGGCAGGATTCCTATGGCCAGATGCCCTTCCTGACACCAAATATCCATTCACTCTCATATTCACACATAGAGGCAATTTAGAATAGCCAGTTAATCTAATCTGCATGTCATTGGACTCATTCGCTCATTCATTTGCCAGACCGCTTAATCATACTAGGGTAAGCTAGAGCCAATCTGAGCCGACTCTGGGCGAACCCCGAGTACACCCTGAACAGCTCACCAGACCATCACAGGGTGTACTGCAGTAAGTGTAGAAGTTAAAATGTGGGGCTCCTTGATGTTTTGTTTTTTTTAAGCCTTAAATGCATCCATGTTCCAGCTGTGGTCTCTTTCTGATTTAAAAGAGGAAGAGAAAAGGTTATTAGAAAAGGTGTGAATCTTGTAATGTGTGAATCATACTATGATTCTGACAAGGTGTGATAATCTTAATGAGAGCAAATCATAATTACTGTGATACCAAGCACAGCTATCTGAAATCAACAGGTGGAATAATGAGCTGACAATATGAAGCCTAGATATTTTCACTCTGTGCTTAGGGATTGTTTTGTCAGCACCAGGGCTTCTATTAATATTAAATGCCAGAATTTTACTTTTAATATTTGAATTAGTTTATTATTATTATTATTATTATTATTATTATTATTATTATTATTATTATTATTATTATTATTATACAAATTATATGAGCAGATCCCAGTAGGGCGATCATCTGCCATTCTTCCTGCTTGAAGTTGCCAGGTATTTTTTGTAGGTGTTCTTTGACCCCTTTTGTATTACCCCTAGAGCTCCTACCTCTACTGGAACAACATCTGCTTTTAATGCCCACATTCTTGTTGTTTCCAGTTACAGGTCTTTATATTTTCTTATTTTCTCTGCTGTTTTTGTTGAGACATTGCTGTCAGATGGTACTGCAGTATCAATTCACAGACATTTTTCATTTTTATCTTTAATTACAATGTCTGGCTTATTTGCATGGATGTGCCTGTCTGTTTGAATTAGCATATCCTATAGAATGGTCACACTTTCTCCTTCCATCACGGTCCCAGGTTTGTGCTCGTACCATTTCCCAGACACCTTGATTCCATGATTGTTACAGATGTTCCAGTGGACATATGCTGCAAGCTTCTTCTTCTTCTTCTTATTTTTATTATTATTATTATTATTATCATTATTATTATTATTATATCATATACAGTGCCAGTCAAAAGTTTAGACTCAATAACTTAATTATAAGAATAAGGCAAATTATTTCAGTGATTTTTTGTTTTATAAACACATATACTTAAAAAGTGCTATTTATAAATGTGTATTATTTTATATCTTTACATGTAGCATTGAATTTATATTAATTAGGTTTAAATCAGTGAAAAAACATCAGACTAGTTGGATATTACCCAACTTCCTGATTTCCAAAATTCCAAGTTGAATGACCATCCCATTGTACTCTCATCACAACTTTGATTGGAGAAAGTTTTGCAGAGTTATGGGTTGAATGGATTGTAGCATAAAACCAAGCCTGGTAAGGGAACAATTATTTATAAAAGCTGCTATATCATACAGTACCAGTTAAAAGTCTGAACATACACTCATTCTAACTGAAAAAGATGGGGAGGTGTGTTCAAACTTTTGACTGGTAGTGTGCATTTTGTATACATACATAGATCG
>JAOUQZ010000028.1:10779046-10790680 GCA_028564935.1 Neosilurus hyrtlii
GTGTGTGTGTGTGTGTGTGTGTGTGTGTGTGTGTGTGTGTGTGTGTGTGTGTGTGTGCGTGTGTGTGTGTGTTGGCCCTGTGATGGTCTGGCAATCTGTTCAAGGTGTACCCTACATTCATCCAGTGATGACTGAGGTAGGCTCCAGCCTCCCCACCTCTTAGGAGGTATGGAAAATGTGGGTGGTGTTGGGTGGGGGGTGGGGGGGGGGGGATTTGCTTTTTAACACTCATTAATACCAATATTTACAGTCTCTAAAGATCTCTAAAGATGCTTGCCACTATTTTAACAAAATTAAATATAAACTAATTCACTGTTCCAAATTGCCCCCAGTGTAAGTGTCAGTGTGAATGGTAAGCTGTTCTGGGTGTACCCCACCTTCACCCAGAGTCGATCGAGATAGGCTCCAGCCTCTCTGCAACCTAGTACATTTAAGTGGTTCGTTCACTGAATGAATGAATGAATGAATGAAGAAATTAATTGATGAATTGATTTATTGTTTAAGACAACACTGGCAATCAAGTCTAATGGTTCGACTTTAACGCCCTCTGTGAACCATATCAGTGATTTCACAAAGTTCTGGAAGTTTTCCTACTCAAACAATTGAATATCAGAATGAAAGCCATATTTTTTCACTTATGAGAACCTCATGCAAGTTCCTCTTTAACTAGAACAATTTACTGAGCAGTCCTTCATCACAGTGATGTCCAATCATGAATTTTACCCATTGTGCATGTTTTAACTGTCTGCTTCCCCTTCCCTCCTTCCCTGTGCATCATTAGGGACAAACAAGATCTGTGAGAGTTTGTGAAGAAAATCCCAGGTTTTCCAGTTCCACATATTGTTTAGCCTCTGCATGTGAAACCACATGCAGGGAATATAAATCAAAATGAAGACAGTTCTAATTGCTACACAAACAGCTGGAACATGGTGAAAGCTAAAAAAAAAAACATAGGACATGAGAAACACATTCAAACAGGAAAGAATGCAAATCTACCTTCATTTTAAAAAAATTCTAAAGCTGCCAGGTCTTTTCCCTTCTTATGGAAACTAAGAGAAAAAACCATGGTCAGCTACATAGCTGATGTAACTTGATTTAAGTAAAGTTGCCTGGATATCAACAGGTTGTCCCCTAAATGTGTTAAAACAAGCGAGAGAGGTTATAAACATGAAGGCAAGATAAGATAACATCTCCCAAAATAAGTATTTCTGGCAGTTATCTTCCTTTATCTCTTCATGCAAGCGTCTACCGTACCTTGCCTGCCTCAGTACGTTTCATTTGCAAGAAATTACATTTTACTAATTGCAGATATTAAATAAACTATTATATTTTAGAAAATATTAATTTTCTTCCAGTTATTCAATTAAATATGTTTTGAAAACTTGATGTTGTTTCACCGGATAACACAAGTTCATTAGCATGAATCAAGGCGTTTGTTCAACTGAGGCTAACAGTAGCTTCCTGCTGTTGAGTTAACACGTGCCAAGACACGTCAGTATAAAAAAATTTAAAGTCATCCAAAGGTGTCTAGACAACAGCAAAAACTCTCACAGGTCAAAACCTGCCTCTAAAACCTGAGGCTTTTTATTTGTTATATGTAAGGATTTCTCAGAAATTCTATATTATTGATGCAATAGAATAAAATTATACATACAAAGGCAGAGAGGACACCGTTTTCAGACATAGTGTCCTGTTTGATTTTGTGCTGGATACCAAGTTTACAGACTTGTAGTGCTGTGCTCTATTCTGTTTTAATTCTTTATTAACCTTAACCGTCAATCATGAAGCTTAAAACTATTTGCCATTTGTCAAACTGCTAAATCCTACTAGGGTTGTCTCAACTGACCCTGGGAGAAGGCAGACCACTGCAGGGCCAACACATACACAACCATCCACACTCACACTTACACCTAGGGGCAATTTGGAACAACCCGTGAGCCTAATGTGCATGTCTTTCTACTGTGGGAGAAAACCGAAGTAACTCAGGCTGAGTTAAATAGTGTGACAGTCACATATGTTAAGAAGCCAATTAATGCTTCACTTCCCATATGGTGCTGAATCCTTACTTCTCATTGTCTCTTTAGACATGCAGGAGGGCGCTGTGGAGCAGATAACAAACATAAGCTCTTCTGCTTTTTGTGAGGTCTTGTGACTAAGAATAGAGAGCCCTGCCAGTGTCGTGCACGACAGAGGCATTTAACAAAAAGCAGCTGTGCGTCGGGATTATGTCGTCGCTCGTGATTATTCTAACCCTCGGGCCGTCTCGCAAGACTGAGTAACCACATTGCACACACAGACAACACGTTTTCATGCAATCTGGATGTCCTGGAGTCTGTCTTTTTCCCTGGGTATCTGCACAACCAAAGACCATTCCGAAGTTTCAATTAAGTGCTTAATATGCTTTGAATAGGAAAACTATTCCTATAAATTACTCATCTTCAGCTGTTTGGTTGTTAGTCACACACCACATTTCATCTGATTGTGTGTTATTGTTTTTTTTCTATTTTTGGGCAAAAAAATGGAAAATTCAAGGGAAATGATAGTTCTTCCCTTCATTTTCTACAGTTTCCTCTGGAAGTAAACTTCCTTATGCTACTGCTCTTCAAAATATACCTCACAAGTGTGTGCTGAGATTTAAAAAAAAAAAAAAAAGGTTTAAAATATTTCCATGCTTGTATGTCAGTTTTGTTTCCAAATTCAACACATGATGAACAGTAGTCAGTGTGGTTATATCAAGAGAGACACCCTCACACCAGAGTACACTGAAAACTTCCTAGTTCACCTCACAAACTTGCACTTGTCCTCCAGCAAAAAACTTCAGCATGAACATCTGAACTAACCGATGCACTTATTCTTTTACAGCACTCAACAAGACCTAACAAGAATATGCATTATGTTCTGACATGAGTGTACCTTCTCTTTCTCTCTCTCTTTCTCTCATACTCAGTATCTCTCTTTCATTTACACACATACACACACACACACACACACACACACACACACACACACACACAGAGAGAGAGAGAGAGAGAGAGAGAGAGAGAGAGAGAGACTTACAATCCCTCGTTCTTAACACTCACCGCAGTAGTGTGGCAGGAGCATCAGTGACCCTGCCAAGCACACAGCCATCAAGCAGTGATGAAGTAACTTGAACATGTTGCTCTTCCTGCAGTCTGTATGTGTATCACACCCTCCACACTGTGCTTCTGAATTACTGCATCCTGCAAGTAAGTAAGTGGGGAGGAAACAAGTGAAGGGGGTGGGAGAAGATGAGAGGGGAGGGAACTCATCCAGCTTGTCAGCCAAAATAAAGCTTTTTTTATAATAAGCTCCCATGCTGACTGCCAAGAAGATTGCATGGATCTGGTGTAGAACCAGATAATGTAATTTCTGCCCAAACTCATGAAGTTAGGCAAACATTTTAGCAGATAAGATTATTTTTACCTAGGGCGATGAGATGGGGGGGGTGTCTAATGAGCTGGCCTTGGCTCAGAAGTGAAGGTCTGAGATCCCACAGAGAGGTCACTGGGTCTTTTCTCAGGTCAGTGTATTAAAATGTCATGGAGACAAGCAGATATATTGTAGTTGTTGTTGTTTGACAAATGGTCTGAATTGCGGTATGCCCATTTGTGAGTAGATAATGGGAAAGTGTTTTAAATTATGCTGGTTTATACAGTGTTGTTGATGAGTAAATGTGAGCTTCACAGGATTGCAAAAAAAAGTTATTAACATTTGAGCAGCTCAATAAAGTTTAGGCTTTTTGGTCCCATAGACTTCTTTAACATACCAGATGTTTCTCAGTCCTGGAAAGGAGAGGCGGGTTCTTCCCCTATCCTTTCTACTCTACATGGGGCTGGTGGAGAAGTGAAAGGTATTAAGATGCATTTCAGCAGCAGGACAGGACATGGAGCTGGGGGTGTGGGAGAGTGAAGATGAATGAAATGAATGAATATTCCACCCCCATTGACTCAGCCTTTCTCAGTTATTCTTGCAGCACTGACCAGGCTTATTCCCCACTGCCTGTTTTCAGGGACCTGGCCAAGTTCCCCTCCTCCATAGCCCCCAGCTGTGTGAACTGGACTGTGGGAGTGTGTGGGTGACTGGCAAAGATAGTGCACACGTTATGCAGAGCATGTGCCTTGGACATTCATATTTCCTGTCTTACTATCCATAGTTTCTCATTACACTCTTTACTTGTACTGGAACCATGAATGCTTCCTAAATGAACAAGAATAAAAACAACAGAAACGCCACAGTGGGCAGCCACTGCCCACAAGGGTCACATAGGGTAAATGGGCATACTCCCAGCATCTTTCATAGCGCTGCCAAATCAAACAAGTCTGTGTATACGATTGTTTTTTTAGTTAAGTAGCCTAAGGTTTCTTCGTGAAGGAGTAATCTCCAATGACATCATTTATCATAACCTGCTCTCACCCTCTTCTTAGGCTGTATTGTCTGTGTGCGAATACACCTTAGCCCCAGGGATTAGATGTGATTCATTGTGGTTTGTCTTGATGGAGGGTAAGGTTTTATCACAAAGCTTTTTTTTAAAGATTCATGGACTCAAATCCTAAACTTTTTTACAAAGATATGATCCTCTTAAAAACTTAGATTGGCTGCTCAACCCCTTTCCTGGAAAAATATGCGTGTTTATTGTCTTCCATATTTTGAGGATCAAAGAAGATTATAACATTAATGATGGGCCACATAATTTAGTATTTATATGTCTGGTAGCATTTCGTTGGCATGTACCACTCACAGCTGCCACATTGTATGCCTTAAAAGAATTAATTGGTGTCTGTCACCAGTTTGGTTACCAGTTTGATAAATGCACATGGACTACAGCTTTAGAAAATTCTGAGCGAATTGAAGATGCAAGCCTGCACGCATATTCACAGCACTCAAATAAAAGTATATGACAGTCAACAATTCTGAGTCAGAAACGTACTAAGCTACAGCCATTATAGAGTCTTTCTCCCAACCTGTACTCACATGAAATAGGCTTTATGGTCTCTAGAGTGTTTTTTAAGCCTTTGTTCAACCACTTCTTCTCTTATGCACAGACAAAGAATTCATCCATCCATCCATTAGCCAAACCACTTAATCCTACTAGGGTCACAGACTCTGGGTGAATCTCAGCCGACTCTGGGAGAAGGTGGGGTACACCGTAAACAGCTTGCCAGTCCATTGCAGGGCCAACACACACACAACCATTCACACTCACATCTACGGGCAATTTGGAACAGCCTAATGTTCATGTCTGTGGGAGAAACCCGAAGTTCCCGGAGGAAACCGTTTAGGGAGCTTTGGATTAGATTATAATGTAACCCCTATGGAGGTGCATGTGAGTAGGATGTGAGTAACTCTCTCACTGCTTCTGCTTGGGCAAAAGAACAGATTTAGCTTGGTGTGTGGACGTGAGAAAGGGGACAGGATGAGCCCTGCGGGTCCCGTGAGACCAGTGGGATGCACCCAGGGTAAAGGAAGGATCAATCTGCCACTCTGACTATGAGGCTCCTACAACACACAGACTAGTAGAAGAGTGTTTGGGAATGTTCACCACAGAGCTTTTGCATGGAATCTTGGCTCACATCCAGTAGCTTTTTTTAAAAACTACACTGTATGTGCAGTGCTGTTACCGAATCCTGAACATAGAGCAATTATATTTCCACATGTTTTCAGTATGTATCTTTTTTTGTGGTCAGAAAGTATTTTCAGTTAAAAATGTGTCAAATAGCATGTTTTTTTAAGCCATACAGGATTAAATGTCAAAGGTTTGCAAGCTGTGGGGAGTATAAAATCTGATGTCATAAGAGAACGAAATCATACAGTAGGCCAGGCAGCACATCCCACACCAACCTTAACTAAAGCAATCTTTAATCTTTAAAAAATGCAGAGTGTGTTTATATCAACATTTGCATATACCGCACCCGATACTGTTATTAGGAGATCTTTTCATGGCCATTTAATTGCATCTCAGTTTAATGACAACCACATCTGGTGGGAAATCAGTAAGGAGTTCTGTAGAAGTCTGGGAAGGTAAAAATGTTGCTCCCCATTTGAATCTGCTAAACATATGTGATTGCACAGGCATCATCATGTTTTCTCAGATAACATTTTTCATCAGTTGTACTTCATCAACTTCAGATTGTTTTCTTGATGTACAGCAATATCAGATATCTGGGTGGATTTTGAGAGTAAATAATTAAAGTAATTAAGTAAATAATCGACTTATTCTTTTTTATTAAAGCAGTTTTTTTAACCAGAATATATGGTGTCCCTATCTTATGTCAGTTTATTCAGTCTACTGGGAGGTATGATGTAAGAGGCCCATAGGCAAAGGCCCACATTCCCCTACCTGAGAGATGTCCGGTTCACACAAGCTCTCTCAGGAAATGACCTCACTAAGATAACTATAAGTGGGGAAGTAGAGGAACACATGCCCAGGTGTTATACATTTTCTGATGCTGTTTTTCAAATTAAAGCCACACTGTACAGGCTGACTGCGAGCACAGTAAAGGTGCTACCTTACTCTTTGTGGTGATGGAAAAGCATTTATGCCTTTCGCATTAGCAGATGATTTAATCTTAATCGTAGAATTCTTTCTTAACATTTTTCATATATTAAAATATTAGTCGAGTATGTGAAACAGACTGTGACCATGTCCCTTGTTGCTTGTGCAATCAGCTCTGGCAGTTGGTTGCAGGCAGGAAGATGGAATAAGAGATTATTTGGTGGAATGAGGAACCACCATAACATACTTTCTATTGAGGCATGATATTCCATCCTTCATAGAATCCACACATAATCTTATGATCTAAAGAAATGTCTCACAAAAATGCTGACTTTAAAACAAAATAAAAGCCAATCATGGAATACTAACAGGCATTAGATGATTTATGTAACCAGTGGTTGTATAAATGCCTCTGTTGATTAACCAATTATTATCGTTTTTGCATCTATGAAAACTCATGTAATTAAGCTGAACCCCATAGCTCTTGGTATTTTGTTTGGTACAATAGGCTAATTGGGCTGGTAAGGGCTCAGCATTCAAAATAAAGAAATACTTCTCTTGAACAAATTCATTAATCTTGTATTTGTCCTTTTTAAGAGAAAATGTAATTTCCACCACTTCTTCTAGCTAACAGACTACTGTAGGGACAACAGAAATAAAGGTTGGGGTTTCCTCCCATTTCAGGAATCTTGTGCATTTTCGAATTCATACCATTTAATTTAACCTAACCATTATTTTATTTTAAATGTCAATCCTGTATAAACACTAACTATTAATATAGAGCTGTGTAAAACCTCACATACTATTTTCTTTGTAGTAGTTGTTACAAAGTCCTGTACATGTGCTTAATGGCTGTGATCCAATCCATGGTCCCCTGTGTTTTGTAAATCATGGGTGCTGTGAACATAACCATCCTGAGAATCCTAAGAAAACTAAGGACGGTGTCTTTTGAGACTGTTTTATGCATGAGCCTGTCTCCTCACTCCAAGACCATGGAGTCTACACTAATAGAAAGAAAGGAAAACAGTGCATTCACATGTCCTCTTGTAACTCCATATGCCCTGTGTGTGTTTTATATATATAGTTAAAGAAATGTATACATTTTTTAAATTCTCATATTAACCTTGCATACAATTCATTATATTAAATAGTGAATAAAGCAAACAATCAGTACAAACCTATATCAATAATAATAATGATGGTGTTATTATTATTATTATTATTATTATTATTATTATCATTAATTCATTCATTCATTTTCTGAACCGCTTAATCCTAATTAGGGTCACGGGAAGGCTGGCGCCCATCTCAGCCTACTCTGGGCAAGGGTGGGGTACACCCCGGACAGCTCGCCAGGCCAGAAACAAAAGGGCAGAAACACGCTGACGGCAATGCAGCTACTCTTGACGAAAATCAGCAATGGTTCTTTTACATGCCTCTCACCACAGACAGTGAGAGACATGGTCTGCATTTGATAACCCAGTTAGCTGCACTGGGGTGAACCCCCGACCTTGGGATCAGTAATCCAGCACCCTAACACTGGGCCACCACTGCCCCCATTATTATTATTATTATTATTATTATTATTATTATTATTATTTTAATTATTACATTTAAACATGAGTTCATCAAACTGCGGTATGTTGGCATAGTTGTAAGTTCTTTTGCGTTACAGCAACAATGTCCCGCACTGTAAAAAATTTACTGTAAAAATTAAAGCGATTTACTGGCAGCAGTAGTTGCCAGTAAATTACTGTAGTTTTTTTTTTTTTTTTTTACAGTGTAGGAGGTCAACTCCTGCTGGATGGGATGCTAGTCTATCGCAAGTTACCTTCCCAGTATTTTCTTCTGGTACCTATTTATACTGCTGGGTAGACAGAAGCACACTTGTGGTTAAGACTTTGTCCAGGGATTTTAGCCCACTGGGGCTCATGAGCCCAGCACCCTAACCACTACGACACCGTTCCCATCAAATTTCAAAATATGCGCTCACACATTATTAAAAAATTATTAGCAAACTCCTGTTACTCTAGGCTTACATCCCACCACTATTGAGACGGTGATTTAGATTTTATTAACTGACTAAATTAAAATTACACACTAAATCAAAGCAAACTGCAGCTTGGAGGCAGGAGCCTGTAGATCTAGTGACAATTTGCTTACCTGTATATACAAGAACAAGTCCCCATAAGAATAAAACCTGAAAAATACCAGTCAGTAAACCAAGTAGAAACTAGTTGTGATAGTTTTTATAACGTTTTTTTTTTGGTACCCACCAGATATTTGTATGAATGTGAGTGTGTCTGCGTTGCTGGTGAGTGTGAAAGTGAGTGTGTCTGTGTTGCTGGCAATGGTCCAGCGAGCTATTGCCTTCTCCCGGAGTCGACTGGAATGGGGTTCAGCCTCCCCATGACCCTGATAAAGAATAAAGCAGTTCAAAAAAATGAAATGATGTAATCAGATTGAATTATTAGAGTATTTTTCAGATCAGTCATTGGACTTGCTTATTGCAGGCTGTTTAAGCCCCCAAATATTTCAGTCTTACACTTTGTTTCATTGTGATCCAATGCTGAAAATCTAACATAATGCTCCTCTTTTGTTCACTGTTGTTCAGATTCAGATTTTCCATGCTGAGACAGCTTCAGCAGATAAATGAAACATTTGAAAGATGATTAATTAGATTTGGTCTTGAGGGCAGAGATAACCTTTGAACAAGACAAGAACTTTTTAAACAGTGGGTTTTTATGTGCATTAGACAGTTTCCTGCAAAAGCAGTAGGGAAAAAAGTAAAAGAAAAGAAAAACTATGCAATTCCTGTCTGGAAAGAGTACAGACACTTTATATAACCCCTTAACCAATCAAAGAGATGAATTTAATGTGCAAGAATAGTCAAGGGAAAATCTCGCTACATTTAAAAATGTCTATGATATAATATGTGTGTGTAGGGGAAAAGGAAGCATTGTCTAACTAGGCTTTGAAATGCTATGCATAGATGTGTGTGTGTGGGGGGGGGGTTTCATTGTATGCATGATATAATATATTCACATATTTCTCTACGTACCATTAAGGTACAAGGTATGTCACATATTTATCTTGGCACATTATCTGGTAAAAGACCCAATCTCAGATTTTATCAGGGAAACTACCCTCATCTCTGGCTAGAGATAGAATTTACATGTTCTGAAGCGTTAACTTGAGGATGAAATATAAGCCTGGATTAAGCAGAGGATGTGTGGGTTTACTCCCTAAATGGAAAGATTCTGATCTTCCAGAACCGTCACACCCATATAAGTCTTGATAAGTGATTCAGAGCTGAATATAAAGCAGAACATGTTCTTTAAACTAGTTATACAACAATAAAAATACTTCCTTTCACTTCTGCATTTTAGTGCAAAGCTGAAATAGAGAAGAATCAGATATAATATGTTTTGCCAACTTGATAATATTGCAATAAATGTTGCTTTCTTTAAACACACTTATATGTAGCACAAGTAGGAGATATTTTGGCTTATGGTCTTGTGAATATCATGTTATGGATGCCTTTGCTAAGGCCATATGAAACATATCCACATTCCCCCTTTGAAGAAGTATGTACACATATACACTCATATATACATAAACAGTGATGATGAACTGCAGGTATCTGAATTATATACACCTCATTAAACACAGACTTGGTTTTTATCGTATTATTATTTTTAATTGCTTGTTATAACTGTATTCTTGGATGACCTCAGCCTAGCACTGTAGACTGGGTTCATAATGTGTTCATTCGCAATCTGCAGACCCATGAAAAACAAAAGCATCCCTGGGCCATTTCCACCACAGGAAAGAAGTCTTCCTCTTTGACTACGCCATCTGTGGAAGGATGAATGAACAGTGCTGGAGCCATGCCTTGAGTCCAGTGCCACTGATTTAGAACTGGAGGAAAATTGAAGGAATTCAAGAGAAACAGATATGGAATGTCTCTCACACATCACTACAAATTTTAGTGGCGTCACAATGGAAAACGATTTATAGGACAATAACACCAATATTGTTTAGAGATTTGTTTGTTTTTTTACCTACCAACATGAAACCATAAAGTCACATTGTTAAAACTCTTCACACAGTCTATGTACACCAAACTATGAATTGTTTTACAAAACACTGTTTAAAGCATATTCAAAACACATTAATAGCAAACAGTGCATTTTTGTAGTAAACATATTACATATAGGAAAAAATGTAGTTTGTTTGGAAATATGGACTGGTTTGTACAGAAAAAGGACAGTGGGGGTAGGGATAATGTCTGGAGGACAATGAAGAGGAACACCACAGTTACTGACCACTATAGAAACCCTGGTCTCTGTTTGAGGGAAAGGCAGAGTATTTTCAGATGCACAAGAAATCCAATGTATTGCAAGAATTGGCACCATTGACATGGTAATTGGCAGCAATGCAGTAAAATTGCAGGAAATTTACGACAGAGTACTAACAGGCAAGTCACTTTTAAGAATGTGAATTCAGTCTGCACCATCTTAACTACCAGAGTCTAAGAAAAACATATAATAGTACAAAGAAATGTAAGTACTGTTCCTGCCTCCATATCCATCCTCCTAAACGTTTTACTCAACATGGAGAAGGAAGGTTTATGACTACAGTCCACATGGCCAGATGTCCTTAATGGGGGCAATAAATGTGAGGTGTGGAGACACTTTTCCTTAAGATTGCCCGGATTGGTTTAGACATTCCAGAAGATATACTTCCAAGATGCGTCACCAGCATTAGACATTAGAAGTGATGTTGATTATAACTTATGGTTAAATGCAGCAGAGAGAGCAGACTAGAATCCACTCACTCACTCACCTCACTCTCTCACTCACCTCATTCTCTCACTCACCTCACTCTCTCACTAACCTCACTCTTTCACCCACCTCACTCACTCACCTCATTCTCTCACCAACCTCACTCACCTCACTCTTTCACTAACCTCACTCTTTCACCCACCTCACTCACTCACCTCATTCTCTCACCCACCTCACTCACCTCACTCTCTCACTAACCTCACTCTCTCACCCACCTCACTCACCTCACTCTCTCACTAACCTCACTCTCTCACCCACCTCACTCACTCACCT
>JAOUQZ010000028.1:10795531-10807607 GCA_028564935.1 Neosilurus hyrtlii
CTATAAAACCAAATATTTTTGCTCTGAAAATAACAAAATTCAAGAAAACTAAATTTGGGTACAAATCATGACACAACTCCTTTAAGAAGCCTCAACAGTAAAAATGCAGGCTGTCATTTTTCAGTGCACAAATGCTGAGTGCACATGACCCTCCAGTGTGTTTTCTTGAATTTTGTTATTTTCAGAGCAAAAATATTTGGTTTTATAGGGATATTTTTTCTATGGTCTCACTTAAATTAAGACAAAAGACATTTATCATGAGTATTGTTTCAAAGATACACATATATCCCTATTCAAAGATCATTTGCACCATCTAGTGACAATTTCATAGTTCAAGTAGTCTAAGGTGTGCAAACAAATCCAGTTATAACTGGTTAGGGCATGTCCTTGTGCTCTGTGCCATCTAGTGGGTATTAATATCCTAACACTGTGGGCTTCTTCATAGTATCAGTCCCCGTCACATGCATTTAAATCTTTCCTTTGTATTTTTGAATTACACAATTAAATATAACAGACTACTATAATCAGATGCTCACTTAGTGCCATTATAGCATTTAGTGAGACAGTGTTATACTAGTGTTATTGATCTGCCATACGGTAACATAAAGCATTAATATTTTGATCCTACATTCTACTGGAGCCTATCTCAGCTGACTCTGGGTGAAAGCGAGGTACTCTCTGCAAAGCTCACCAGTCCATCGAACGGACAACACACACAACTGTTCCCACTCACACCTAGGGGTACTTGGAACAGCCTAATGTGCACAGCTTTGGACTGAGGAAGGAAACCAGAGTACCTACAGGAAACCCACGCAAGCAGAAACACCCTCGCCAAGCCTGGGACTCGAACCCAGGACCCTCTTGATGTGAGGTGGATGTGGAAACCACCACACTACTGTGCCACACAGATATAAAATATCATGTGTCTAATCTAGCTCCAGTGTGGCTAAAAGTTTTCAGAGCACTTATCCACTGATTATGTATAATTGATTGTTATATGACTTTGGTGTAGTGGTTAGCACCTTCAGCCCACATCAAGAATGTCCTGGGTTCAAGTACGGGGTATGGGTGTTTTTGTGTGGGGTTTGCATGTTCTCCCTGTGCTTGTGTGTTTCCACTAGGTCCTCCCACAGTCCAAAACATGAACATTAGGCTAGCTGGCTGTTCCAAATTGCCCGTATTTGTGAATGTAAGTGTGAATGGTGGTGTGTGTGCAATGGTCTGGTGAGCTATTCAGGGTGTACCCTACCTTCATCCAGTGTTGGCTGAGATAGGCTCCCTGCTACCCTAATAGGATTAAGTGGTTTGGCAAATGAGTAAGTGTGAGTATTATATACCTTTCCATCTTGATCCCTATTACAAACAGGCTACAAGCCCTCTATCCAGGCATATATAACAGTCTACACTAATTCAGTGGCGTCAAATTCAATTTCCAGCCAATGAAACCTTTTTTAATCTCTACAAATAAATAATTGTTACAGTATCTAGGTGCAGAGATTTGCCGGTTTCTAAATGGTGGGCGGGAGGTGTCTATGCCATATTTAATCATTTTATACATTTGTAAAATTAAATAATTTGTGTTAGAATGCCTGCCATGGTTTCTTTCACAGCTTAAACTGTTGCACTAACCATTAACCTACCAGTAGTGTTACAATATCAGGACTCCTTTCTGTACTTTTTCAACATTGATTAAATGCATTGTTGTGAAATGAATGAGTAGGGACGATTGTTTATTCTCTCTCACAAGTGTTAGACAAATCAGCTTAGGATATCTCTAACAGCATCTACTGGACGTAGACAGTTCATTTGCCTAGTGGTCACTTTGGGTATTACACAGCAACACAATTTCTTTTCTTATAATGGCGTTCAACTGAAATTTTATACTCTTCCTACTGGATCCCTCTGTGTTTTCTTTGAGAGATCAAAACATTTTTGGAAAAGGTTTTGGTTGGGTTTTATTCGGTGACAAATGAAAACCCCCAACAAATTACTTTATCTTAGCAAACTGACATGCTGTACAGCTGAGTGCAAATACTGCAGGGACAGATGGCAGGACATAATAGTTCGGACCTGATAAGCCTCCATGACTTGTGTTTTATGGTCAGCCATTTTAGTCAAGTATGGAGTAGGAGATACACAGTGTTAGTTGGCCAGAACTTTTGATTGGGGTTTTTTTGTTTGTTTGTTTTTTTTTTTCTTTCCTTTTTTAGATTTATTTAAAATATTCAGAATGTGAATTTGTGGGTTGTGGAAATACTTATTTTATTAAAAAATATGTTTTACGAGCTGAAGCTAATATAAAAATTGTATTCTTTCATTCAAGACAATGTTAACCGATGGGTCTTTGTTTTACAGACCTGGGTAACAGCTTTCATATTTTACCGAAAAATATTGAGCAGCATAAAATATCACATCATATTGTGATAATGTTTTATGTATTGAACTGCGCTGCGTGGCCAAATGAATTATGGAGATAATTTTGATAATTATAGAACACAACGATATTAGCCTACTCGTGCAGTGGTTAGAACTGCATCTCACTTTACATCAAGAAGGTTTGGGGTTAGCACCTGATGGCCGACAGCGGCCTTTTTGTGTGCGTTTGCATGTTCTTCCTGTGTCTGTATGGGTTTCTTCCTGCAGTCTAAACACATGCAGATTAAGTCAATTCGCCCATAGGTAGGTGTGTGTGTGTGTGTGTGTGTGTGAATGATTGCCATCTGTGTAGTAGATTGGTGACCTATGCAGGGTGTACCCCTCCTCTTGCCCTAAGTCAGAAGGGACTGGCTCCAACTTCCCCAACACCCACATAAGTGTTACAGACAGTGTGTGTGTGTGTGTGTGTGTGTGTGTGTGTGTGTGTGTGTGTGTGTGTGTGTGTGTGTGTCCATGGAAATAGGAGAAGCACATCCTAAAGTTTAATGAAATATCACTGTGATACTAATCTGTGTATTTATTGGGAGTGTATGGAAGACACGTGCAGGCGCCAATACGAACAAAGAGAGGGCGGGTTTAAGCAACCCGAGGCTTTTTCTACTGACACCCGCACCAACCCGTCTAATTTTACTGCGCGCGCAATTTCAACCAATCACGTCCCTCGCCAAAGCTCGATTATGTTGAGCAGGCTGGAGTGTTTGAGTGACACGCTGGCGCACCGCTCAGGCGCACGAACACAAACCCGACCAATCGCGACGCCGGGTGGGCGGGGTTTCGGGAAGGGGGTTGGCTGCGAGGTATCATGGAGGATCAGTTAGAGAGCAGTAGACGTTGAAGAAAGCCGAGCTGTGGGTCCCGAGCCTCGGAGTTTCTAACTAATTTACTTTCGAGTCGGGTCTCGTCCAGTGCGCTGCGTTCTCGCACCATGGAGATGAAGAAAAGGATCAGTTTAGAGCTGAGGAACAGAACTCCGGCGGAGGTGAGATCCGGGACTTTTCGGCATTTGTTTATTTATTTATTTATTTCTCCGTCCGTCCGCGAAATGATGTTCGATCGCAAAAAAAACCTGTCTGTCTCTCCTGCGGAGTCGGAGAGAGTTCAACTCGACTCCCTCCACTCGGGAGCTCTCTCTCTCTCCTCTCTCTCTCTCACACACACAGAGTGAGTGTGTGTGAGAGTGTGTGAGTGTGTGTGAGTGTGCGCGCACTTACACACCACATGTGCGCTCAAAAGGGGGGATGCAAGTTAGCCGAACGATAAGCACGAGGGCACATTTTAATCGACTGGAGTTAAAGGAAAGATCACACTGATGGATTCATGTGTTTATCATGGAGCCGCGGCGGTGCTGGTCCACAGCAGCTCGGTGAAGGCGGTTCTGTCAGCCCGTTAGTCTCCTGATCGCCATTGCCCTGGAGTTAATGACGTCCAAAGTTACGAGTTGCGCCATCAGATGTGATCTCACCCTAGTTTATGTGTTAATCGAGTTATTCCTGTAATTACCTCCCCAGATATTGTTCTGTTCGTTCATCCTGTATCACACCATGTTGATGTTGATGCTACCATCCGGTTGTGTTTTTGTTTTTTTAAAGCTCATGTAAACACAGATTAGACACTTAAAGCCCTTAGTACTTTTTTATATACATATTTTAAACCACTTTACTAAATTATAGTGGATTTACTCCGAATTTTCTGAATAAATTCGGATAAATGGCGGCTGTTTATTTCAGTATGGCTCCTCTAACCCAGTCACAGAGCGCGCGCGCGCGTACGAGAGAGAGAGAGAGAGAGAGGTTGAGAGAGGTTTGGTCTCTCGAGGCGGACATCTTGGTCTCCGACTCCTCAAACACTAAATGCTGCCGACGCTCCTCGTCAAAAATAAAACCCCTTTTAACGTCACTCCTCTGACTTCTCTTATGTTTCGGGTTCAGTCATGTGTCTGCGGCGTGGTTTCTCGTCTCGTGTGCTCGGTAAACCCGACAGCTGTGCGCGAGCGCGTACATTTGTGTTGTGAGGGTGAGCGCGCGCGAGCGGTGGTACGCGTGCGTAGAAGAAGAGGAGAGAAAGAACGAGCGCGAGGAGGGCGCGTGCGGGACCGCCAACGGCATTTTGTCGTCGCCTTGGTCCACGAATGGCGGCGGCGACTTGTTTTGACTTCGTTGCGGTCCCTAAAAGACCGACAGTGGCGCTGGTGAAGGTGAACAGAGCCGCTTTCACGAGGCGCTGCTCGGTTCCCGACTTCCTTCCTCCATGTTCGTGGAGCGAGGGCGGTTATATAAGCTGCTTTCGGGCTCTATTACTGCGCTTTCTACCGTGTATGTCAATATTACACACAACTGGCCTTCTCGGAGGAAGAAAGATACTCGTTATTCGACCGTCTTTTGTTTCTTTGTTGTTGTTTTGTGTTTGAAGGAATGTGGCAGATGGTGAGGTGGATTCGCGCGCGCGCTCGCCCCCTCTCCCCCCTCCTCCTCCCCCCACGTTCAGGAGGAGTGTTGCACTGTAGTGCAGGTTTAACTCCATGGTGCAGCATTAGGTTGAACTGTTTTCAATAAACCCTATTATTTAAAAAAAAAAAGAACAGGGACCTGGTCTGCTGAAGTAAATGACGTGTGTGTGGATGATGTGTGTCTCCAGTAAAAGTTGTTTGTAAACGCCCATGCTTAATCTGGAGCTCCTTCTGTTGAGACACTGACAGGGGTAGTTAGTTGAGCTTATTCACCTGTAGGTGGTGCAGATGCCTACATGGATTCACTGAGTGAAGAAATCCTCTGAAGCTATTATTCCAGAATTAAAGTATGACTGGTTTTGAGAAACATTTGAAGGTTCAGGCTGAGGTCCTGTAACGATGCTTCGAAAAATAAGCATAGAAGGGCCCCGGCCCGGCGATTACTATGTGGAGCTTGCACGTTCTCCGGTGCTTGCGTGGGTTTCCTCTGGGGACTTTGGTTTTCTCACACAATCCAAAGACAGGCAGAGCTGTTCCAAAGGTGCTCGTTGGTGTGAGTGTGTGTGTTGGCCCTGTGATGGTCTGGCAAGCCGTTCAAACTGCTTTTATAGCACCCATGAATTCCTTTATTTATAGTCACCGATTGAAAGATGATGCTTGACACTATTTCGACAAAATAAATATAGCTACATAGATCACGTATTGTGATACTCTAATTATACCATCTGCTTTTCTCTAAGAAACAAATGATTAATTCATTCGAATTGTTTAAAACGTTTCTACCAGATGATAGAAATGTAAAGATGGTAGCACATTGTAGGTCTGGGGGGTGTATATCAAAACATTTATCATTCTTACTTTTTGACAATTCATATAGTCAGCCAGTTAAAAATCATGAAATCGTCAGAATTAAAATACTTTATTGAGTCCAGAGGAAATTGTGTAATTTCATTCATCAAGAATCAATCATCATGAAATATAGCAGGACTGCTAACTTTTCTCCAGAAATGAACAGGTCGTTGAAGTGTTTTTACTTCTGTGAATACATTAAATATATGTATTAGCTTAATATCTATTAGAACCATTAGTCATGTTAGTCGTGTTGCCGACAGTATTGGGTGATGGACAAACACGCACTGGTCGCAGGTGGAAAAATCAGGACTGTATTAACAGAAAACTAGAGTAAGCAGCAGCAGAAGAAGAAAAAAAACATGCACTGAAAACAAGTCCAAAACACCAGGAACAAAAGCAAAGCAAATGTACGTGGAGTGTGCAAACGCGGTACTAGAGCTCATGAAGAGGAGTTTTGAGTTGTGAGCGACATGTGCACTTGACAGGTGTTCGATGAGCCCACACTGGCCACAGGTGTGCACAAAAGGAGTGTGAGTGCCCCCTGGTGCCCTGGAATCTCTCTCCATGCAAACAGATTGCCATAACAACACCACCTTCCTGCTCTGTAGCTAGGTAGCCTCATACACCGCAAGTTGCAATGCACTGTGTTCTGACACCTTACTATAATAGCCAGCATTAACATTTTCAACAGTTTGTGTTACAGTAACCCTTCTGTGGGATCAGACCAGATGTACTGAGCCTTGAGTACCCATGACACTCCTGACACACCATGAGACTTCCCATTTTGTATGGCCCTTTTAAAAGTCACTCAGATCCTTATGCTTGCTCATTTTTCCTGCTTCCAACACATCAACTTTGAGAGTGTTAGTGGTCATAACGTTTATAATGTTATGGCTGATTGTTGTATATCATGATAAAAATGGCTATCATGAATACATCTATTATTGCAATAACATTTTTAGGTCAAGTCACCTCTGACCCGCTTCATTTCAGAGCCCTATATTCAGCTTTACTTTTTCTGCAGGTGGCGGAGCTGGTTGTAGACAATTGCCGCTCGAGTGATGGAGAGATTGAGGGCTTGACGGATGAATTCAAGGAGCTGGAGTTCCTCAGCATGATTAATGTTGGTCTCACCTCCTTGGCCATGCTGCCATCTCTGCCTAAACTGAGGAAGGTAAGTCATTACACCAGTACAGCTTTAATCACAACTCCCAAACTGATCAGGAATTAGTTCCATCTGCCTAAATTTTGTGGTTATGAAAAGTTGAATTGAGAACTTGTATTGATTTATGTAGTGAGTCATGTTATTGTTTTTTTCCTAGATTAATCCAGATACTTAAGTGCTGGAACACATGTACTAAACAATTTCTGAAATGTAGAAAAAACCCACGTTTTTTAATGACCCTGATTCAGGTGAGAACCCCCTTTTTGCATTGTTCGTTGCAGAACAATGCAAAAAGGGGGTTCTCACCTGACTTGGCCCCAAATATATGCGTTTGACACATTAGACTATATATGAATTAGAATAATGTCTAAAAAAATATTTATTGGAAATATTTCTATGTGAATGAAAGGGTTGTTTTTTTTTGTTTTTTCTTTCTGAATAGTTGGATTTGAGTGATAATAATATCTCGGGTTCTTTGGAGATACTTGCAGAGAAGTGCCCTAATCTGACATACCTGAACCTGAGTGGCAACAAGATTAAAGACCTCAGTACAGTGGAAGCTCTGGTAAGGTACATGCGTCGAACAATGTGTACAAACATCTGCTAATGGTGTTATTGTTACAGCGCTGATTGATAGTTATTGTTCTGTGCTGTACAACAAAAGAAATCTGAGTATATTTCACAATATGTGTATGACACGTCACAACATAGCTGCTCACACAGCACGACCAATCCTCCATTAAATTATCATGATGCAACTGTTGAATCGCTCATTTGCCGAACCGCTTAATCCTACGGCCAGTTGGTACACCCTGAACTGCTCACAAGACCATTGCTTGGCAACACACAACCATTCACGCTCACTTCCACACCTATGGGCAATTTGAAACAGCCTAATGTGCATGTCTTTGGACAGTGGGAGGAAACCCACACAAGCACAGGGCGAATGCAGAGAAATGCCTGGGCCTGAGACCTGAAATTAGGACCCCCTTATTGTGAGGCAGCAGTGCGCCACTACGCCACCTTGTCGCCCATGTTGCAACTGATTACTGCAATAATTCTGATCACATTGTGGGTTCAACTTTTTTGACCTTCCACTATAACTCTCAGCAAAACCTGAAGAATATGAAAAGCCTGGACCTGTTTAACTGTGAGATAACAACACTGGAGGAGTACAGGGAGAGCATTTTTGAACTGCTGCCTCAGGTCACGTACCTGGATGGCTTTGACGCAGAAGACAACGAGGCTCCTGATTCAGAGGATGATGGTGAGTGGACTATAGAGGAAAGATGATCATACAACTTGTTGACAAATACAAGATCCTGTTACAGAGCAGTTCAATTCAAAAGAGTTAATTTGTACAAGTTTGTGATGGTTCAGAAGATGATGAAGATGGTGAGGAAGGAGCTGGACCAGTCGGTGAATATGAGGATGACGACGACGACGATGAGGAGGAGGAGGAGGACGAGGAAGAGTCAGAGAGTGGAGAGGTTGGGTTATCCTACCTGATGAAAGATGATATTCAGGTAATGACTGAGTCCCATCTTGTCTTTTAAAATATATGTTAGGTGTGTATTCCATGGCATTTATGATATACTGGTTGTGGCTTCCTGTAACAGGATGAGGAGGATGATGATGATTATGTAGAAGAAGAACAGGAGGAGGAGGAAGGTGAGGGTAAGTGTCAAGCATCCACATAGATTCCTTCCAATCTGTAGTGGTTTTGATATGTCCGCCGCCAGGGTTTCTGCTCCCATGTATGACTCCGATGGATTGTGTGTTTCAGAAGTGGAGGCAGAGGTTCGAGGGGAGAAGCGGAAGAGAGAAGCAGAAGATGAGGGTGAAGATGATGATGATGACTAAGTCCATGTGTGTGTTGAAAAATTGTGTGATCTTGCAGATTGTTTTTCTCTTGTATACCATAGATATATCACTGTAGAGGCTAAATGTTTTCTTTTGATAAATACATAATATACTATATATAAAAGGGGTTTATTGGTAATTCATTTATAGTCATTCCAAGTTTTTGTCCCAGCACGAGAATCTCATCATTACGGCTGAGTAGTGGGAGGAGAGAGGTCTGTGGGCAGTTTTGGTGTGTCTCCACACCTTTCCCAGTGGACACTGGGACATTAATATTGGTAGGGGAATTGACACAGCAACCTTGGTCTGTGAGGCCCGTGCTCAACCTGCCAGTCAGTTTCCCCAAGATCTTCTCCGAGAGTCGGCCTGCTCCTCATCTACCTCTCCGGGCAGCCTCAGTCTCAGCCCACTACGGAGCATCGAGCCAGTGATCTCCAGCTAGCAGCACACGCGGTCCATGATCAACCAATGCATGCAGAAGACATCATCCATGGCACATGGTCTTTGTAAGGGATGCCTCCTCTTGATTCAACTTAAGACAGTTTTGTAGACTTGCAGACACCCCAGAGTGAGACGCATGTTAATTTACTGAAAATAAGGGGATTGGTTGGAGTGCAGTGTAGTATAATATAAAGATTTTTGAAAACCCATTTTAGCTGATTTCTGTTTTTAAAGGACACGCAGAAAATCATTTCAAAAATAAAAATTACATTTCATGCTTTTACTTATGTCATACACAATTCAGTTATCTTTTGTCTGTAGCAAGATTTTGTTCTCTTTTTTTTTTTTTTTTTTTTTTTTTTTTTTTTTTTTTTTTTTTTTTTTTTTTAAAGGGACATTGCTGGGAATTGTCATGTAATCAGGTTTAATGGCTTTGATGGCTTAATTAGTACCCCATGAAGTTTTATTGCTATGTCTTGGTGTGGAAACGGGTTAGTTTATACCTTTTGTGGGAATATTTTACAGAATAGTACCTTTAAACTAATGTTCGTATGGCAATATGTACAGTATATAGTGTATGTTCCAACTGCTCAATGGTAGTCAGTTTTTTGTTTTTTGTTTTTTTTTCCCCTTCTCAGTGGAGCTGTTTGATTAATTGTTTTAATACAAACCACAAGTCCGAGCATAAGGTCTCTGGATGTGGGTTTTGTGTGTGTTTTTGGGGGGGAGGTGTGTTTTGATTGGTTTTCAAATATTTTTTAGTACCTGGCTGTGTTTCTTGTAATATTTGAGTTTGAGTAAAAAGTTTGAGTCTGTCTGGAAAAATTTAGTTTTGTTTGGTTTCAGTGTTTGTTTGCTTTCATGTTTAATTTCCCCCAAATTTTTTTTTTGTTTGTTTGGTTTTTTTTTTAAGAAAAAAAAAAAATAAATGCAAAAATGATACAATTTCTGATAAATGATTTGATGAAGGTATACATTATGTAAAGCTTCACAGATTGCTGATCTGTATAGTTATTAGCATGTAATAGTGCAGTCGTTCTCTGCAAATGTATGGTCTAAATAATGATGGGCAAATGTGTTTTTAAAAATTCTCCTAAATATTGGTGCCAGTTTATTTTTTTAGAAGAACAGATGAGGGGAAACCTGCCTTTTTTTTTTTTTTAAGCTTGACTTAGCTTCATATTTCAAGACAAACCATCCTGTTAGTGTATAGTGTTATAACAAACATACTTAATTTAGAACTAATTTTAACTTAATGTAATATTACATGTAGAAAAGTGTTTAAAAAAATTAGCTTTTTTTTGTAGTTCTTGAACTGCAATCACCGCTCTGTAATAAGTGACACAAAGTTCTTAGTAATAAACAAATAGAGTATTTTTATTTCCTTTTTTTTTTCTTTTTTTGACTTATATTTTTAAGTGGCCCTAAAGTTGAATAAGTAACCCTACCCATGTCAGGGTTAAAAAAAACTAATACTAGACATAAATTGTGTTCATACACTAACTTTTTAGTGGTTTGCAACATAATCTTTGAAAGCTGTTCAGCCCGACAAGATTTCAAAATGATTTTATGTTGCAATCCATTTCCATAGGCTTGATATTGGGCTCAGAAACAACTCCTTTTCCTTTCAAACCGAAAAGCTATTTAACAAATACAAAAATTTTAGACATTTTATTTTTTTTTGACAAGTGAATTTGGGTTTTAAAAAAAAAAGGCATGACACCTTTTGCTGTGTGGTTTCCTGTAACTGCTGTGTTTGATACTATACAGAAGTGCCATCTGCAAACTGCCTGTACACAGCTTATTAGTTATTTATCAATGCATGTGCTTTCAGTGCTGGGTTAGTGGAAAGGGGTGTGGACTGTTTCAAGCATGCAAGAGCAAAACAGACAGGGTTACAAGAACCATTAATAACCCATGAGTGGGGAACTGTCCTGTAAGCCAATAGGGAGTGATGAAGTGGATAGAAAGGGTGGAGCCATGATATTTCTCATTAGTAATTTATAACATTGATGTGTGTATTGTACTATGACAAATGAAAACAGTATCACTGGAACTGTGCTATTTTTTTTTTTTTTTTGCGCTAAAGCTGGCACGAGGCTAATATGATTATGACTGTGGATCATATAAAAGTACAATTTCCATGTATCTTCAGTAACTGCTTCGTCATGGTCAAAACTGAAGTAACACTGGGTATAAGGCATGAATACAGTGTGGATGGAATGCTAGTCCATTGCAAAGGACCTCACAGCTAGTTGCAATTTGGATCAGTCAGCCCATCTGCCATGTTTCTGGGAGGTAGTAGGAAGTCAGAGGAAAACCACGCACACAGGAATAACTCGAGAAACTCTACAAAGGCATTAACCCATACTTGTGTTTGAACTAGAGCTCCAGCAGCTGTGCAAAGGCAATGCAACCTACAAATGCACTGCTACAGTGCTATTGCTTATATACATTTTTATAAATACACTGTGTGCACAATTATTAGCCAAGTTGTATTTTTGAGGATTAATTGTTATTGTACAACTATACAGTGCTCTTGTTCAATCCAAAATGTTAACAAACCCTCAAATCTGAATATTTATGTAGTAAAAGTGAAGTTTTGGCTTCTTTAGAGAATATCTATATGTACACCATTATTAGGCAACTATTAGTGTGCAGAATTATTATGCAACTAAAATGAAAAACAAAGATTTTCCCATCTCATATATTTTCACCTGTTAAAGTGAGAATAATAAATTCAAAATTTACAAATAAACATTTCTGAAATTTTTTTTTGGGGGGGGCAGTGACCACTATAGCCCCCCTTCTTTTCGATAACAGTCACAAGCCTTCCATTCACGGAGTCAGTCAGTTTCTTGATCTGGTCAGAA
>JAOUQZ010000028.1:10835701-10848705 GCA_028564935.1 Neosilurus hyrtlii
CTCTCTCTCTCTCTCTCTCTCTCTCTCTCTCTCTCTCTCTCTCTCTCTCTCTCTCTCTCTCTCTCTCTCTCTGTGCGCACTCGGAGCGTTATAACGCCACTATTATTCACCGTGGTGAGCCGGTCGGTCTCCTGACGGTCTGGTCGGCTCGTATATTGTAGGTTTACAAATCGCGGGCATGCACACTCTCTCCATTGGCTTTTGGGTGGCTCCCTGAGATGCTGCGAGTTGCAGTAAAGCGCATAATCGGCACCAGTCCGGGTTTATAAACTGCTTACCGACTGCTCCCCCTACTGGCCACATCAGGCTGGTGCTGGAGCTTGGAACAAATAAGTACTGAATGTAACTTTATTCACTGAACCGCTTAATTCTTCTAGGGTCGCAGGGAGGCTGGAGCCTATCTCAGCCAAAACAAGGCGAGGGTGGGAAACGCCCTGAACAGCTTGCCTGTACCTGGAGGAAACCCACGCAAACACGGGGAGATCATGCATACTCCACACAGAAATGCCCAAGCCCGGGACTCGAACCCAGGACCTTCTCACTGTGAGCTGGACGTGCTAACCAGTATGCCACCATCCCACCACCACAAAATGCTTAATCCTCCTCTTAATCGCAGTGAGGCTGGAGGCTATGTCGGTGGAATCTGTGCGAAGGCGAGGTACACCCTGGACAGCTCGCCAGACCATCACAGTGCCAACACACACACAACCATTCACACTCACAATCTCATCTAGGGGAGCAATTTAGAATATCCAATTAACGTAAAGTGCATATCTTTGGATGGTGGGAGGAAACCCCACTAGAGTACCCAGAGGAAACCCAGGCAAACACGAGGAGAACATGCAAACTACACACTGAAAAGCCCCCATCAAGCTTGGGGCTCAAACGTAGGACCCAGGACTTTTTGTTGAAGCAGACATACTAACCACTATGCCACCATGACTGATCGCCCATCTCAGCTGACTATGGGCGAGGGCGGGGTACACCCTGGAAAGCTCGCCAGGCCATCACAGGACCAACACTCACACAACCATTCACACTCACACTCACACCTAGGGGTGATTTGGAACAGCCAATTAGCCTACTGTGCATGTTTATGGATTGTGGAAGGAAACCGGAGCACCCGGAGGAAACCCACGCAAGCACGGGGAGAACATGTAAACTCCACACAGAAACGCCTCAGCTGGGAATCGAACCCAGGCTATGAAGCAGACATGCTAACCACTATGCCACCGTGGCGCGCGAATTTCAACACTTCTCTATAAATCCTATACACCCCGAATGAGAAAGTCTGTTGTGATGGTGGCAAGGGAAAAACTCCCTGAGGTAACATGAGGAAGAAACCTTGAGAGGAAACAGACCCTAAAGGCAAACCCATCCTCATTTGGGTATCACCAAACAGATAATGTTGATTGTACTGATGTTCCATAACTGTGTCTTGTGGTTTAAAAGTACAAATGATGTAGCAATAAATTCATTATAATTTAAAAAGGAAATCTAGTTTGGGGTCCTATAACTGCAGTGGTATCTTCACAGTTATGAGTGTTTATTTAGGTCCAATGAGGCCACTATAAGCAGCAGCGCTGGGTTTCTACATAACTCCAACCAGAAGTAGAATATCGGGATGGATCACCTAGGTACAGGCAGAAGGGTCAGGACCACTGGTATTTAAGAAGTAGCAAACATACAGTACATAGTATGTAAACCGTTGAATAGTAATTCGATTTACAGGGAATAAGCAGGTATGTTTTACTGAAAATCATGTAGAGTCAGCCATAATCTGACTGCCCACATGTTTATTTATTTGGATTTTAATCATTTTTGCAAAACCCAGGAGCTTTCATTATGGGTTTTTTTTTTGTTTTTTTTTTTTTTGTTAAAAGTGAATTCTTATGTATCATGGTTCTTACTGTACAGACATAGAAATATTTTTCTGTAACTTTTTGGTTGTTATTATAAAAACTAAAATGTGCTTCATGCTCTCTCATCTAACAAACATTGTACTATAAATATGGTGCCTAATACTTTTTCTACTGTACTTCCTGAAGTGCATACTTGCAACTCTGAATTTTTTAATTTTTTTATCAATATCATAAAGTGACCTCATTAGATATATTTGTCCTGGTGATGACTTTTGCAGAATGGCAGCTCTCCAGGAACAAGTCTGTTGACCATGGGTTTAGGGTTCTGTAAATGGAATGCTGGATCAGTGTCCAACAACACAATAAGAGGAACCTCTACTGACTTAAATCATCTTGCATTTCAGTTTAGAAGTTTTTTTTGGGGGTATGGGAGGATCTGGAAATTTCCATGCTGTGGGTGGTATAGGAAATCTTTAAAACTTTTCTACATGAATAATAATTTTCAAATGAAATGACATTTTCACTGATATATTCATAGATTTATTAATATTCTTTTATAAACAGTAGGGAAGAAATATACCTTGGACATCCTGTTACACACATACTCACGATTAGGGAAAATTTATAGTCACGAGTCTCTCTACCAATGTTTATAGGAAATTTAAGGAAACCACAGAGCCCAGAGGAAACCCACATATGCACTGGGATAAGATGCAAAACGATGCACAAACATACATTAAGCATCACATTGGGACTTCAGAACTGCAAGCCAGGAACACACTATCCACCATTGATCTCATTCACATTTGATTCACATAATTAATTTTTATCACAAGCAGGATTATTTACCTAAAAGGATTTCTTGGAAATTCAAACTGGCAGTATTAGCTATAATCAGAAACACAGTCTGTTTATGTCTGAGTCTACAAGAACTGATAATTCATTCACAGCATGTGTTTTGATTCTTCTGTCTTCTTAATTATTAAAAGTCTACTGACTTCTCCTAACCATTGCTGATTTTCATCAAGAGTAGGCTGCATAGCCATCAGCATGTTTCTTCCCTGCGATGGCCTGGCAGGCTGTCCAGGGTGTACTCTGCCCTCACCCAGAGTCGGCTGAGATGGGCGCCAGCCTCCCCGCGACCCTAATTAGGATTAAGCGCTTCAGAAAATGAATGAATGCAGAGTACACCCTGGACAGCTTGCCAGGCCATCGCAGGGAAGAAACATGCTGATGGCTATACAGCCTACTCTTGATGAAAATCAGCAATGGTTAGAAGTCAGTAGACGTTTAATATATAAAAATTATGAACCTTTTAATATATGAACAATCATACAGAAAAATCAACAAATACTATAATTTTGGTTCAATAAACTTTATTTAAAAATATTCATTCTTCAGCATATCTTAAAGTACATGACACTGTACAACTGCAAAGACAAATCATAAGGATAAAGAAAAGGTGGCAGACAAGGACACACACACGATTCAGAATAGACAGAAACAGTCAATATTCATGACTTTACATTATGTATTATCTTAAGTGCAAATGCCAGTATGTGGTAAGGGATCGATCATGTATGTCACATATACAGTACATTAAACTCAATCAGTTTAAAGTAATATTTTTAATTAAGTTTTCTTTAAAATTTAGTTGTGGCCCAGAAACTTTCATAGTCAATAATAACAAGCCGATCATAAGTATTGTAAAATATTTAAGTATTCATAACTATTACACATTACAGAAAGCTGTCTGCTAAATTACACCTGCATTACATATGCACACTATTATCTTTTTTTAAAATGTCTGCAGTTAAGGTCCAGTTTTGACTCAGAAGGGAGAATCTGTATCTCTGTACACATGGGCATCAGGAACATTAATGCAAAATGTACATCTGTACATAATGGACATAAGAAACAAACGTAATGTGCTTCAGCATGGACTGTTTTGATAAGTCCTCTCATCTCATCATATTACTTGCTGTCAGTCTATTAAAAGACACATCTCACTAGAGGTGCCTCTAAATTTAGTTTTCACACTAATAACACCGGTAAGAACACAGGCTACCTTATTTACATTCAGTAGATCAGACAAAATATACAGGCTTGTACAGCCAGGGTTTTGGGAGGGGCTTGTTGTGTTCTTGTTGTTGTAGTGCTATCATAAATAGTCATAGAGATCACATTAATAAACATCACTGATCGTGAGTGTAACTGATATGTACAAATCACATTCTCCTCTTCTGGACACCAGGATCATATCGAGTCTTTCTTTGATTCACAATACTGGACAGTGGAGAGAGGAATGTCTGCATGAGTAGGATGGATACATGAAAGTAGCTTTCATCTCGGAGCACACACAGCACAGTGTTATATTAATAAGAGAATTACAGAGAAGTGTTCAGCGTCTGGTTGATGCACGTCCGGCTCCGTGTGACCCTCTGTCTACCCCATGACTCAAACCAGCTGCTAATGTCACCTCCTCCAGGAAACTGTGGAAGAGGGAGGAGAAATGTTTACCACAGTCAAATCAGCAAAAACATACACACGAATCAGCATGCTTGGCAGTTTAACAACACAAACTCTCTGAGTTTATTTCTTGCTCTTATAAATCGATGCTGTATCTGAGGCGATATATTTACATTTATATATAAACCAGCAAAAAAAATATCTATAGTTAATATATGTGACAGTCCAACAGTACAGACTGTATGTATTATTTCAGTAACATTATTTTTTAAGCAAATGCTGTTGGTACCCTGTGAAAGCTTACAAATTTGTTTGCTCTATTACTCACCATTATGCACTCCAGAACAACACAAAGCCAAGCAAACATGGACAAAATTTTCCTTACTAAAGCTCATGGCTGTTACACAATAGATGTATAAAACAAATTTTCTCTAAAACTCTAATCTAACCTAGTCAGGCTGTGTAATCATGTTCTAAATATTAAACAAGAGCACCGCTCTGTGAGTGCAAACCTCCACCAAGTCAAAGAAATGGCAGAAAGTACACAGCACCCCCTGCTGGACCTGCAATAATACCACACTTCCAAAAAATCATCCCATCTTACGATGTTAAAGAATCCTTTAAAAATCCAGCAACTGATCCGGATCATCTCCAAAATCAAATGGAATCTTCCTTGTCCAAAGCCCCTTCTCTGATACAAATCATAGGAAAATCCACACATAACTATTTGCGTAATATAAACAGAGGGGAACTCATAGAATGCAAGGTACGTCCAAAGCCATCCGTGACTGGGAGTCAATGGGAGCTAATTGGCTGAGCTCACGGGAGTAAGGGATGGCATACGTTCACTTCTGTCACTCACAGTGATCACCAGCCAATCATGGGTGTACGAGGGGGGGATAGGGCTTTTCTTCTGACTGTGTTATTTTGCCTTCAAATACACATGCACAGGAGTTCGAAAAGAGGTGGGTGGCAGAATTGCATGTCACGGAGGAGGCATGTGCATGTTTACGCCCCTCCCTGGTTGGTGGTGGTCGTGTGATAGGGAAGGCAACACTTGAGGGGTGGGAATTGGAAACGACTAAAATTAGGGGAGAAAATGACAAAAAAAACAAATGTAGATAGACGGATAATATATTTAGACTGATTGTATTTTAAATTACACCACTCATCATAAAACCATTAAAACGCAAAGATGATGCAAACTAAATGTGAATGGCTTACAGTCAGAACAGGAGATGAAATGGAAATAAGGAAAAGCTCCTGACCTCTTGGTGTTGTGAATCATTGTGCCTCCAAGCACAATGCGAACCCCTGGCATGGTGCGGTTCAGGTTGTACACGGTCAGAGCTTCTTCATACGTGGCTCCTCCGATGATGAACACAATAATGTCCTGTGGCCTGAATTGGACAGAAGCAGTGTGTGACATACAATAACTACAGCAGTCTGTATTCATAAATACACATGACATGATTTAATAATGTGTATCATCATAGATCATTTTAATAAAACTATTAATGTAGCTTGAATTTTAAAACAATCTCTTATAAAGTGATACATACTGAAATGTATTTATAGAGAACTTAGAGCTAATTAACTGCTGCAGCTCGACATCTCAATCTCCTACAGTAATTAATAAAAAGTAAATTCCTGACAACCTTGACAATACCCCAGGTTAAACAAGGGTTTCTGTCTATCATATGGATCATTAAAAGAAAGCACTGGAATGTCTTCTGGAAAGGCCTATAGATCTCTCTTCCAACCTCATTTAAGTTAATCTGGCCACTTATCATGTTTTTTCCTCACAGTTGGCTAAATCTAATAAACACCCATGATAAACCATTTGGTGCTGCTCGGTGGTTGGCACCTAATGGTTCCAAGGATGTTTAGAAGGTACTGAACTGTTATTTAATTCACATTTGTGGACTTTGTACTGTGATTCAGTCAAGGATATGATCCAACTGTACATCCGTTAAATAACAGGAACCTGTTCCTTCTGTATGCAGCACGGTGGTGTAGTGGTAAGCACGTCCACCTCACACCAAGAAGGTACTGGGTTTGAGTCCCGGGCTCGGGCACTTCCGTGTGGGGTTTGCATGCTTTCCCCGTGCTTGTGTGGGTTTCCTTTGGGTACTCCAGTATCCTCCCACAGTCCAAAGACATGCACATTAGGCTAATTGACTGTTCCATTCACACCATTCATTGTGTGTGTGTGTGTGTGTGTTGGCCCTGTGATGGTCTGGCGAGCTGTCCAGGATGTACCCTGCCTTCACCCAGTGCCAGCTGTGTTACCTGCGACCATAGTAGGAATAAACGATTTGGCAAGTGAGTGAGTGCTCATTCTGTACATTCGATATGGTTAGGCTGTGTTTATAGGATAAAGTAATAAAACCATCTTCCCCTTACCATAATTACCAAAACGTGGAGGAAACAGACTTCTTAACTACCTCACTCATTTGCCGATCCACTTAAACCTACTAGGGTCGTGGGTAGGCTGAGTACACCCTCAACAGCTCGTCAGACAATCGAAGGGCCTAGTCTTCTTTATTACAGCTAAATATTACAAAGCTAGTTCATTAGCAACACTGTTGGGGTTACAAAGTGAATTGTGTGATACATCTACCGCAGGGGATTCAATCTTATCCACAAAGGGCAGGTGTGGGTGCAGGTTTTCATTCCAACCGAACAGGAGCCACACCTGTGAATTTATTAAAAGTGAAGGATTATTGATTTAAACAGGTGGAACCTGCCTGGTTGGTACAAAAACCTGCACCCACACCTTTGTGGAGAAGGATAAATACACTGATCGACTGGGCATTAAGCTTTCAGCAGAGTCATTACCATGCTAAAGGTAAAAGTTGAATGAAACAGATCAGAGATGTGTGACAGATTAGAAAGCATCACAGCTTAATGTATGTATCTGAGTATGTGCTGTATAAACCTGTCCCGTAGAGAACTCGGCCCGAGGTAGGGGAACTGACTGTCCTTCAAACGGCCTTTAATTAGCTGATCCAGTGTGTCATGCAGCAGAGGCTGGTGCTGGGTATAGACATTCTCAACACCCTACATACACACATCATTGAGAATTTTTGTCAGTAGGAAAATACAGAGAGATACAGACATATACAGACAAGTAAATATCTTAAGATTAAACTGTGATAGAGTTGCTGATGGCTTAGCGACACTCTGTGGACAGTTAATCTATGTCTAAAACAGGTCACAGGAATTCAGACAATGCCACTGGCAGGGTCATTTCATAATACTTATATGTATGTATGTATAAGCCGAATGTAGAAAAATTCAATAACTTGACTACTGTGGCCTTGAAACAAGGTCAAGGGCACCCATATACAATGCCAACCAAAAACTTCCTGAGGGGAACCCATCTACCAAATCTGGGGATCCTATGTCCTTTCCTTCCAAAGTTATTGCAGTAAGAAGCCTTGAAAAGCCAAATATAGAAAAAGTGGCCTTGTATTCTTAAAACAAGGTCACGGTAGGCCATATAGAATCCCACCCTCTTCGTCCTTGAGAGGGGGCCATGCACCAAATTTGGTGATCCTATGTCATTTCCTTCCAAAGTCATCACACTAAAAATTTGTTCAGAACCATGACGGAACCCATTTCAATAGTTCCCTCTCTGCTCACCTTCAGTGATGGCAGGAGCTAAAAATGATTTTTGAAATATGCTGGGGGCAATTATATGAATTATTATGTACCTTGAGTCCCTTAAAAAACTGTTTGGTGATGGCCACAGCATCTGTAGGTGTAATGAGATCACTTCCTCTGACCCGTTTTCCTCCATATTCGATCACTGCTTGCACCATCTGTTGTGTGGGAGGAAAAGTAGAATGTGAATGTGCTGAAAACATGCTGGCATGACTCAGTGTAGCATATACGGGCTTTATTTACTATCATGATTGCAGTTGCACTGCAATAATCACAGTATCAGTAGCAGCGTTTTATGAGTCATCACCTTGCAGTATTTTTCAGACACCCCTCTCCTGTTTAGCTCGTCCATGAGACTGGGCAGGATGCTGCTGCTGTGTCTCTCATACCGCAGAGCATATAACATTACCAGACGCACCGCATCCACCTCCATTAAACGTGGGTTCTGCAGCATGCGCCGTACATTCTGCAGGAACAGGGAAACACCTGAGCAAAGGGGACCAACCACAAGAAAGCTTAAAACAAGTAATATCTTTATTCGTGCCTCTGTGCTCCTAGTCACCTTTGCTTCACTTTGAAGGAAACAGTCTAAATAAAAACTGTGGTTTCACGTCAGTGTCGACTGTGATGCATGTGTTAATGAGGGAGAGGTTTGTGAGATACCTGCTGGGCGTTAGAGTGATCATTCTGGCATGCAAGCTCCTGCTCCACTTCAGATACCTCCATTAACTGCCTCTCACTGACTAGACGAGACAACTCGCCCACCACCGTCACATGCTTGGACACCGTGCCTGACATCTTCTTAAACTGCGGGTAGTTATCCACAAATGCCTGCAGAGTGCGGGGAGGGGGATATGGCAAATTTTCACAATTTTTTTAAGCATCTCCTAATTATATAGCAAATATGGACATGTGGATGGAGCTGGAAATAGAAAAAAGGACATACACAATCACTGGTTACAGAAGCATCACAGGACATCTACTAACATGTTAGGGAGAAAATACTAGCAAACCCAAATCACTTTTTCTTACAAGAAGCCAGCAAAGCACACTAATCTTTAGTACTATGTTACATTCCTATTGACCGAATGACTGAAGCCTGGGGGGATCATTTGTTTAGCCACATTATGCTTTCACACTGGAGGTATCTGATGCAAACTCTGTCACCTTGTTGTTGTTGTTGGTGGTGGTGGTGGTGTTGTGGTTTGTTGTAAAAGTCCTACTCCACTGTTATAACTGACCGGAAAAGCACAAGTCTGTGCAGGTTTATACTAAATGACCTGATGAATAATTCTATGCAGAATTTTGATTTTCAAACCGGAAACAGTAGATTTGCCATTATCAGTTGTGTAACTGGATCTGAATGCATCCCAGACATACCTCTGGTGTGCAGCTCAATACAGCTTGTTTACATATAAACCAAATGCTCTGTAAAAACTGAACCAGCCCTTAATATATATATATACACATACTGTTAATGTTAGGAGAGCTTATTGCTAAAGGAAATCAGTCACCTTAACCTGCATAAGTGCTGAACACATCAAACCACACCTTAGCCGATCGCATCACACACCTACAAGTGCAAAGTCCCTATACAGACATCCCTGCAGAAATTGAGCGCGCCCACTTCCATATAGTAAATGACTTTTGATTTTCTGCAAATTCTAACCATTAGGCCACAGCTGCAAAAACACTCGTTTAGTTAATTAACAAATACTCTTGATGTGGACACATTAAGGAACCCAAGTCTCAAATAAACTTGAGGTAAACTTTTCATTCAAATTATCAACTGATAATTTCCTTTAACCTCCAGAGAACTCTTTCTATTTACTGCAGTGTGATGTAAAAAAAAGAAATTTTAATAAACAAATAAATAAATAAAAGTAGTGCAAAAAAAGTAGTGTAGTGTAGTGGTTTGCACATCCACCCCATAGCAAGAAGGTCTTGTGTTCAAGCAAGACGGTTTTGCATGTTCTCCCCGTGTTTGCGTGGGTTGTGGTCCCCCCCACCGTTCAAAGACTTTGCCGGGTTAACTGATTGTTCTACCCCTAGTTGTAATTGTGAATGTTGGTGAGTGTTGCCCTGCAATGGACTGGCGAGCTGTTTCCTACAGTCAGCTGAGATAGGCTACAGCCTCCCCATGACCCAAGTAGGATTAAGTGGTTGGGCAAAAGAAGGAATGGATGGATGGATGGATGGATAGGGATGAAAAAAGTTCCCTGCTATTTAAGTTGCTAATAAATCACTCTTCTTTAAGATGTACCCAGAACTAAATATATAAAGTTTGAACAATGTCCTCACCTTCATGTCAGCAATGGATTCTAGTTTCTGTTGGTCCTTTGGCTTTTTCTTCTGAAAGTCCTCCATCAGGTTTTTAATGTTTGTTCCAATTTCACCAAAGTTGAGGTACAAATTCTGTATTAGACAAAGAGTGAGAAAGAGGGATATATATCATACCATATACCCTAACATCGTAATAAAAACTACATAATTAAAAGGATTTATTTAATGGACAATCTCCGATATCCTTAATTAGGACAGTGCAAAATGTCCATTAGAATGTGAACATGGAGAACATTTTGTTATATACAGTTTTGAGTATTACTTCCTGTGATACCCACATTGGCATAGAATTCATCATTCTCTGCAGACAGCACCACCTCTCTCAGGTCTTTATTGATGCCAGGCACTCGGGACAGATCTATTCGATTGTTGTTGAGACCAAGCAGCTCATGCACCATTGCCTGATATGTCCACTGGAAGGGGAAAGTACAAGTTAAGCATTCCAACGTCAATTAATGTATTGTATTGCTGGGCAATAAAATGATAACATTTGTTAACATAAATAAATAAATTAGTGTATAGTCAATGCTTCTGGTTCCTCTAAGAAGGCAGTCACAATAATAAAAGCATCAAACTTTTAATATGAGTAGCATCATCTGAACATTGCCCTCTACTGCCCTCCAGTGACCACAGTCAATAAATACAAACTAAGCCATAGTCACTCACTCACTCATTTGCCGATTCGTTTAATCCTGGTGCCTCATCCTGATCTCAGGTGACACTGGTACACCCTAAACACCTCGCCAGACCATCGTAGGGCAACACACACAACTATTCACACTCACACCTAGGGTTAATTTGGAGCATCCATTTAGTCTAATGTGTATGTCTTTGGACTGTGGGGGAAACTGGAGTACTCGGAGGAAACCCACACAAGCACAGGGAGAACATGTAAACCACACACAAAATACCCATGCACAGGACTCGAACCCAGGACCTTCTTGATGTGAGGCAGACATGCTAACCACTACACCAGCATGCTGTCTAAGCTATACTGTATCGTCTAAAAGTTTAAAATGTTAAAATCAAAGGTGAGACAAGTCAAGAGACAAACTCTCACCTGATTCAAGAGGGGTGTGATCGCATCATCACTTCGGTCAAGAATCAGCAGAAGAGGGGGCACTTCGGTTTTCCTGAAGTCAAATAATTCATACTCCTTGCTGATGATTTGCTACAGGATCAAAGACAAATGCAAAACATATATATGAGTAAACTTGCATGTGAGTCCTCCAGGAAAGACCTGTGTCACCTGCACTGCTTGTTTAGCATTGAAAAAAAATAGGAGGAGTACAATGAATACTTTGTGAAAGTTTTGTAAGAATCCATTCATGTAGGAGGAGTTGCAGATTAACGATGGCACCCCCCTTGTGGAGTAATGATAAAGTCCATGATTTGCTAAAGAAAAGGCCACAACAATCTGCTTAATATAAAAACACAGGAGGTCCACCATAGTATGATGTAAATAAGATTATGTGAAAGTTTGCCTGAAATAAGTTGACTGGTTCAGGAGCAGTTGAGTATCACAGGTGTCGTCTGATGACAGACGACACTGTGGATGACGATGACGCAAGATGACAGATAGTGATCCCTGTGTGTTGCTCCAGCTTCACTGCCAGGCAACACAACAGGAATTCGCGCAATGCGAATACAAATACTTCTTTGCATACTATTTAAGGCATTTCTTTTTTTATTCCTTGTTTTGAGAATTTGCCAGTGTCAATATTCACAATTTCTAAAAGAAATTCAAAAATTAAATAAAAATAGGAAAGAACGTCTTTTTTTTTTCCCAGCAGGTCATAACCTACTGAGTGAGCAAAGGATTTTAAAACCGAAACGTTTTTTTGTGCCAAGCTAGTTCTTTTATCGCCCTCTCACAGCAGCTACTGTAACAACATCATGTACATCTGCGCATGCGTACTTTCCCGTCGGAAGTCTCGGCACACCCGGGCGCTCTTTTGAATCCAGTGATCTACCCAGTGCGTGCTCATACAAACATTTGGCGCGTGAGACTATCAGAAGTGATACTATCGACATATGTGACAGAACAAGTCGATACAGGGTTTGTTTAGTTTCCTTTTAGTTTTCATTTTTTAAAGTACAGACTTCAGGTTTTACTCTATGTGCAGATATTTTCCATCCTGAGCTTATGGCGGCAGCGTAAAAAACTACCTGGGGGTTCAAGTAATGTTTAATCCCACCCTCAGAGGCCATGTGAAAGGGGAGGCCTATGAAAGTATTTTTAGGGCAACCTGCTTTTGGAATGCCACGGAAAACATGATGGTATGTGTCACTGGTATGTTTAAAGCAGTAGCTTCAACAGCATATACATGGCACGTACTACATGTATGCCAAGACAGACTACTGGATTCAAATTATTAAATGTTTAAATCAAAGCACTGGTTCAGGATTCTATGAGATACTTGAACTCCTCCACTTGGGGCAAGACCTCATTCCAGACCCGGAGGAGCATTTCACCCTTTTCCGACTGAGAACTGTGGCCTCAGACCTGGAGGTGCTGATTCCCATCCCAGTTGCTTCACACTCAGCTGCGAATCGCTCCAGCGAGAGCTGAAGGTCCTGGTTCGATGAAGCCAAAAGAACAACGTCATCTGCAAAAAGCAGAGACGAGATCCTATGGCCACCAAACCAGAACCCCTCAAC
>JAOUQZ010000028.1:10862316-10885011 GCA_028564935.1 Neosilurus hyrtlii
TGCGAGGAACAACAGCCGCAGAGCAGTGAAGCAGTGTGTGTATGTGTGTGTGTGTGTGTGTGTGTGTGTGTATGTATAAATGTATATATATGACTCCTGGAGACCAAGGTGGTCACCTAGCCCATTCATAATAATTGGGGACTTGGTGAGCTAAGAGAGAAAGGGAAAAAAATAAACAGAAAATAAAATAAACCATGAGATTTGAATGGAAACCAACGCAAAATGGGAAAACTCAAACCAGGAAGCAGGGGAGACTTAGGAAGAAGTATCAACGGAGGGAAACTGTCAGCCAAAGCTTCAGAGAGAGAGAGAGAGAGAGAGAGAGAAATACAGGGTCCAAAACGCTAGAAGGATACCTTGAGAAACGCACAGCTCCAACTCGGGGAGAGAGTGTGGTGTGGACATAACAGTGACACCCCCCCTTTCCCCAAGGCGCCGCTCCGGGGTTCCAAGTGTGGGGTGCTGGTGACGGAATCCTCTAGCAAGATGGGGTCCAGGGTATTTTTGCGGGGGACCCATGATTGTTCCTTTGGGCCATAGCCTACCCAGTCGATCAGATATTCGATCTTCTCACGACGCCGACGAGTGTCCAGGATGCCCCGGAAGACAGGATCCTTGTCTGTAGCCAGCGATGGAGGGGGGTTTGGCTGCCTCGCCCAACTCTGGGGATAGGGAAACCAGGGGTGAGTGATACAGTTTGAAAAGAGAGACATGGAAAATTGGATGAATCTTATATGTAGGAGGGAGTGCTAAACGGAAAGTGACTGGGTTAATCTGTGCAATGATAGTGAGGGATCCAATAAAACGGGGACTTAGCTTTTTGCAGGGTTTTTGGAGTCGGATGATACGGGTGGATAGCCACCACATCCCCAACCTTGTAATGGGGTGGTTTGGCGCGCCGCACGAATTCTGTGCGTAATTGGCCCATGGGAGGAACTGGTACCAGGACATGGGATGGCGGTGGCAGAAGGTCCGGTGGAAGCGTCTGATTTCCTGTATCTTCCTCTCCGTCTGCCTGTCAGTCTGAGGGTGGTAACCAGATGAAAGGCTGACGGTGACACCCAGGAGTTTGAAGAACGCCCTCCAGAATTGGGAGATGAACTGTGGACCCCTGTCCGAGACAATGTCCTCCGGTAACACAAAGTTGTGAAAGACCTTTTCGAACAGGGCTCGTGCAGTCTCTGACTGAAGGGACTGTAGGGGGGTTAGTTTGCATGCTTTAGAGAAATGATCCACTATGACAAGGATGCATGTGTTACCTTGTGATGCGGGGAGATCCTTCATGAAGTCCACCCCCAGGTGTTCAAATTCCAATTCAAATTCAAATTTTATTTCAAATTCAAATTTTAATTTGTCACATACAAATTATACACAGTACAATATGCAGTGAAATGCTTAGTACGACTGTCCAAAATGTAAAGAATAAACTATCAAAGTAGTGTGACCAAGGTGTGACCAAGGACGGCGAGGGACTGGCAGAGGGAGTGGCATGGCTTTAAAGTTTTGTCAGACTTTATTAAGCCTGTTGATTCCTTAATATTTTTTATATATTGCCTCATATGTCTTATGGCTTTTTTCCATGCTGAATTAATTCTTTTCCACAGCTCAGGCAGGCTCAGTGATCTCCTCTCAGCTTGCGTCTCCAGCAAGCAAACCACCACCTGCAGGTTTTCAGATCCCAGTCACAATCCAGAGCCCATCTCCAGTACAAACTGCTGCCACGGTAACCTCCAGTGGGATGACTGCTGTGAGCACTTCACCCTCTACCAGTCTTCCACACACTACTCCAGCTGTCTCAGGTATCATCTAACTTACTTTGAATGTAGTAGCTAGTGGTTTGTGTTATTTTATCTGCACAAATTCCCACAAGGGTTTTCTTTGGCTCATTATTACTCTGCCTGTACACAAAAAGTTGTAGTTTGAATTAAAGTAAGCAAATACAATATTTAATAAGCTTTCATCGAATAAGTACTGCAGTGTTCAAAATATTTTCGCTGGCAGCAGTTCTTTTATCCCTAACTGATGCACTGAGTAGATTTTAATTTCGTAAACAAACATGTTGGAAGACATATCCCATGGTTGTTAACAAGATATTACTATGTTTTGTAAGGGTTAAATTACTTGTCTGCATCAGTTGAAGAAAAGGACTGAGAATATTGCTGAATTTACTTGAATTGGGTTAAATCCTACACGTTATTGAAACCCGAAAGGATAGAGCTGAAACAGCAACTTCATACAAGAAATGTGGTTCAGAAAAAATACTGACTGACTGTGATCGGGGATCCCATAACACTCTATGGGTAAAATTTCTTTCCCTGTAACGGTAAAGATGTTTTGAAAGACTATAAACATATCACGCTGTTCTTATGCAAGTATGAGGGCCTCAAGCACATTGAGCTGGCACCTGATGGTCTGGGGAGGAGATAACACTAGCTAAGCATCAAAAATGGACAAACTGACAAGGCACATTAGCACTTTCAAATTTATCAGAGGAAGATGATGAGGAGATAGTCCTAGCAATGCAAAATGAGGAAGGTATCTTTTGAGAGTTGCAGGTGGGTGAAAGTAGAACTTCATTTCATGTTAAAATAAAGGATGAAGCCAGTGTCATACGGGCTCTAAAGCAGAAATGATTCAAAATGAAGAGTCAGCGTTTACTGTAGTTAAAAGATCGGCACCACCTCGAAGAACTCTAGTTATTTGGAAAAGAGCTTCTTTGAAGGTGTCTCCTGAGCAGAGTGTGCTACATTGGTGAAAGTGATATTGACACAGGAGCACTTGCCAAGGAGCTTTTGATGGAGAATGTGTCCCAACATTAGCATAAGTCTGTTTGATGGTGGCAGTCCAAAGCACTCTAACAATGAGATACAGAATGGGAATTTTAAAGCATGTGGACAGATAGTAGCCACAAGCATAGCAGAGATTGCCTACCACCTTGCTTTCTAGATTAAGAAATATTTGAAACTTTGGTCATGGATGGAAACTTTGACTACACCAGTCCTGATTTAGAACAGCACTTATCTGCTGCAAGTGAAAACGAACTCCTTCATCAGATTGAAAGTAATGTCACACAGTTCCAGGACATTGGTTTAGATCATGGATATGCTGGAGTTACAAATCAAGCACAGTTGCACTCCGTCAAAGCCTCAGCTCATGTCAGTATGTTGAGCAGAAGACTCCTTTGTTTCAAGGAATTTGCAAATAGACTGAACTTGTATGTCTTGAAAGAAATAATACATACGCACCCTAGTTTTACACATAGTATGTTTGTAAGAGGTACAAGGAAGAAGGTAGATGCTAATTGTGTTTTTTCTTCAATGAAGCCACAGTATTCAGCAGAGGGTCGAATGAGTGCTAGGTGGAAGAATCCATTATGAATCAATATCAAGAGCTACTGGCTTGTATATAAGAGGATTTAGTCATTGGGAGATAACAAGTAAAGCCATTCATACTCAAAAATCTCTTACAGAAAAAAAATCCTAAAGTCATGAATTTCATACCCAAAAAACTCATTCGTACCTCCCCAAACTAAACTTGCAGTCATTCATGTTTCCTCCACTCCACTGTACTGAAAGTACTCCTGGTGCTCAGTTTGTTCTTCTTCCCGTTCCATGAGATGAGCACTTGCATAATCCACTTCATTATCAGGAACCTTGACACTCAAGTTACTGATGCCACCATGTGCCTCAAGTAAGGCAAATATTGCATGTGGTGTTCTAGGCATGGTGTCAAGATGAGATTTGTGAATATAGTGAGTGTTCCAATTCTCTTGTACCCAGTTTAAATCAGCCTGAATTAAACCTGAAAAACAGAAACATATGCATTTATTTTAGAGTAAAGGTATCCTCACATGTCAGCGACATGGCCTCGAAATAGGGCGAAATAGTGCACCTTTTTTTGGGTTGTTTTCGGTTTTGGCTGGCCGAAAAAATGCGCGGTCTCATCGAACAACTTCAGTAATGATTATCATTGAGGATCCAGGATCCTGCACTGGCTGTGTGTCATGTATTGTATTGAACCTGCCCTTAAATTGTAAATAAGGCAAATCCAGTTGCTTTCTTTCTTAATGATTTTTTTACACTTTTTCCCCATTGTACATTTTCATGTAACCTCCATTTGATTGTCTTGAGTCCAGTGGGTAGAGTATTGTTTAATTAGTTATGTATTACAGCGTGAGCTGCTCAGCTTTGACTTATTTTGGTTTGAATCTGAAGGACGGACGTGTGTGTGTGATACACCTAGTGGAATGCGGAGCTGCATGTAAAAACCTGCACTTTCCCCCGCAATGAGTTCATTCCATGTCAAATCGGAGCATTATAACCTGGGGATTTATTATTTATTTTGACGCACATAACAGACTAGATTAGCTTTCCAGCTCACGCTGATAAGGGAAAATCCTGTAATATGTCAGAGGAGAGATTATGTGGGAAATCCAAGTTGAACTAGTTATTCCAGGGGAAAAAACATTAATAGATTACTGCATAGCCTATATACGTCCCCTGTAATACATCCCAAAGAATTAGATCCTGGCACAAATGGAACAGATCTGAGATGCACATTCCTCTGTCTATTGTGAAAAGCTGCTTGAGTAGTAAGTACACCAGAACAACCATTTATATTTTTATAATATGTATGTGCGATGGCAAGAAGCACGTTGCGTCTTGAAAATATGCAGGGGTTTGGGTTTTTTTTTGGTGAAAATAGAGGTGCACAGGACTCCCACCGGCCGCCTCTTTATAGAAGGGGCGATTTGTGTGAGCAGTGCATCATTTCGTGGGTTTTTCTTTGAAAGTCAGGACGGATTCGCGTAATGTGTCATAATTTCATGGGTTTTTCTTCTGTCAGAGGGGGCGGATTCGTGTGACATGCAGAAAAAAAGTTGCTTGAGCTGTTCAAAAACGAGCAAAAGAACCAAACTGCTCCTGAAGCTCTTCGAGCCACTCTGAATTTACACCAAAATTTGAACAGGTCCAAAACTTTTTCCAAGACTGAAAATGTATTTAATTACCCTCAAAATAAAATTTGCTTGTCAATTCAGCCGGGATTGCTTACATGTGAGCTAGGCTTAAATCTCTTCTATTCGCTTCCCCATTTGACTTTTTAAATAAGACCACCAAACCTCAATCCTCTAATATTTTGGTGAACAATAAAAGCCAGCCATTGTGCTATTTTTTTGTTCCGAGGTCAGTGGTCAGTTCACGTGGACATCTAAACTCTAACTGCATCTAGATAATGGACTGCCATATTGTCAGGTTACATAAGTTACATAAAGCCAGATAGCTTTTTTTTTATAGACATGTATTTATTGAGTTTTACAACTTTACAAAAATACAAAAGCATTTCACTACATATTGTACTGTGTATAATTTGTATGTGACAAATAAAAATTTTAATTGGAAAAAAGAAACATTGTAATACATTTAACAAAGCTAATAACAATCAAACTATAAAAGAATCCGTAATCCATTAATTAATTGGGCCAATTGTGGCTTAATGATTAGAGAAGTGGCTTCGGGACCGAAAGGTTGCTGGTTCTATTCCCTCATAGTTTAAATGTTTGCCAAATGGAGTGTGCCGTGACACTTGTGGGCTGCTGCAGTTTTTTTTGCGTACATTTTGTTTTAAATGCTCACGGAAGTGAAGCTTTGTCTGCGCAGAGCAAAAAATGCACGTACGTGAGTTTAAAGACTAATTAAATGCCATAAACAGTCTTGTGCCAGAAGCAGACCACATGACAAGAAGGAAATTACACGCTATAACAACATACATATGTAAGGACATGGCTCAGTTAATACTGCTGAAAAGGCAGGGTTCAGAGAGTTAGTCAGCAGCCTCGATCACAGGTATGTAAGGCATCAAACAATTCATTGACATTGACATGCCGCACATGGAGAATGCTGGGTTAGAATTTTAAATGAGCTTCATAGTGTACTTTATTTTGCAACAACTGCAGACATGTGATCAAGCTGCACCACACAGCATCACGTGAGCCTTTCAAAACTTCTAAAACTTTACAGTTGTTTTTGTGTTACTCTTGAAGATAAAGTACCAGGGTTATTTATTTAGTTATTTATTTACTTATTTACTTGTCTGGTATCTTTCAGTATCAATAAAGTAGACTGATTCTGAGAATTATTTTCATTTGCGTGGAAATATAAGTTCCAAATAAGATAAGAAAATAATTAAAAATGATGGAAGCACAGTATGGTCATTTGAAGCCATTAATCCAATTAAAAAAATACTAGACTGTAATATATACCATTACTGTGATATAAAGTAAAAGATTTTTACAAATTTTCCCTTTGGGATCAATAAAGGATTATCTTGTCAAGCCCACCTCTGTTATTTCCTATTTCTTACAGCTTTTAGATTGACTCATGATGCAACACACTACAATTAGTTCATAACATTTTTCTAATGCCAAAAAGGCATGAAATTCTAAAATCTTCATGACATATTATTATAACCCTCACTTAAATTTTATTGCTGTGACTACTTTTCTACTCTACTCTCTTTTGCTCTTTCGTCTAGTTGACATGATGTGTATTTATTGTATTATTACCACACCTCTGTCTTCAGAACTGCCATCAGCATCATCAGCACAACCACCTCCTCCTGCTACAGCTGATCAAGCACAGAATGAATTAACACAGCTGCAACCTGCAAATAATATACTTGCTGAGGGTAACACCAAAACCGCCTCTCAGGTCCCAACTCAGGTCTCCAAGACAAGTACCAAAAAACGGAAATTTGTGTCTGCCAAAAATTTCTCCAAAGGTCAGCTATTAATTAGCATGTGTGTGTTTTATTTCCCATATATATACATACATACATACACACACACACACACATATATATACACATATATATATACATATGCGTACTTGCACTTTACTTATGAGGGCAGACCTTCTGTTGAAATGAGGAGTTTACATACCACTCCATTTAAGCTCTTTTTTTCACAATTCCTGACATTTTTAGGATTATTGCTTAATGATACTAGGAATAATTCCCTGTCTTGATGGTTGATAATTAAATTTAATGTGCTTGTATTTTGCAGTATTTCAGAATGTTTTCAAGATGCCGGAGTTCTGTTCTCGCTGTAATGTGGCTTACAAAGTTGTTAAAGAGCTTCGTGGCTACATGTGTGTAAGTTTCAACTCTCATACAAAACCCCACATCGTTTTGGTCCATACTCTCACTAGTTTGGTGTATACAAGTATATAAAAATATATATTAAAGTATCATTTTTATTCATTAGTGGAGCAGTGGACAGCTTAACCAATCAATTCTGTTTTCAAATAGCCTTGTAAAGACTACATAATTTCTGGCTGTGGTAATAGTGCAGTGCATCATGATGCTTTTATACTGAACAATGCATCAAAATACTTTTTTTAGTGTGCGCGCTATAAATATGACCTGTCCCACCTACATATGGGGTTTGAGGGTAAAAGCACAATGAATGCATCCAGTCCTTTTTGCCCTTTAAGCCTCTTTCATGTATTAACGATTTGCAGAATGATGTATTACAAATTTCTATAAAACCCTGCATACGCTGAACTATTGATATTCGTGTTTTGAACGTATACACAACTTATTAGTAACTTATCCAGAACCAATCAAAAACCTATAGCTAACTTGTATCAAACTTATCTCCACCGTATATTGAGGTATGTAGATGTACCTGATGTGTTCTGGACGACCACAAAACTTTTACTGAACATCTTTCTAACTTACAGCTAGCATATTATGGGTGTATTGGCAGTGTTTAGGGCAGAGGTCGGCAACCTGAGGCTCCGGAGCTGCATGCAGCTCTTTCATTGCTCTGCTGTGGTTTCCATTGCTTATATTGCCATCAGACAAATGACTCATTATGACCCCCGGCAAGCGAGTGATGTATAAATCTAAAAAGAGAAAAGTTTCTGATGAAAAAAGAATGTTTAATGCATCGTGTACAGATTCTTTTGTTTTCATTCTGACAAAACTGGTTTACCAACATGCTTAATATTTGGTGAGAAATTAGCAAACAAATATTTCCAGAATAAATTTCCTTTCATTAAAACTCCTGTCACATATCGACGATTTAGCCATGATATGAGATGTATGAGAAATTTGGCATACATCGAATAAGTTACTGGGTAAATTTTGAGTAAGTTACAGCATGTTAAGTCGTAGTATTTTTCAGGTATCCTAGCGTACGAGTTGTAGGTAAGTTACGCAATCATTCACACACATTATTTTTAGGTTAATAATAAATTGATTATAATGTCTAGCATGCTTTGAACCTGCGTATCAATTATACCAACGAATGCTTAGCGTGTTGGCAGCGCTCGCAAATTATGACCAACGCTAATTTAACTTATGCAGCAGTGTATCCCCAACGATCGATCACGTGAAGTATAAAAGGCTGCCGCTTGCTGATTCAAATCGGATCCACAATAAACATCGCAGTATCAACATCGTTGTCATGCCAAAGAAATTGTAGTTCACCGACATTGTAAAATCTCATATCAGCAGCACACTTACTGTCAATAAGGGCAAACAAAAGTTGTCACTATATATGTTAATGTCTATTTCAGTATGCGTTCATTCCTTAATTTCCTCATGTGGCGTACAGCAGTCAACCATCAACCTGAATATGAACTACATTAGTTCAAGGTCCGGTATAAAAATATATATTTTCAAAATAATAGCTCATTAAATGATTTCTTTTAACTGGTTAATATGATTTTTGCTCCTGAACTTCACTGCACAGCGTCTCCATATCAGGATTTTTAAGATGTCACTTTCATTTTCACACAGGATTGCAAGTTCTCATCTGTGGGAGGTGCGATGATACTTTCAATGTAGTTCATGCTGGAAAAAACCTGCTCACACAAGTATATAGATCCAAAGATTGGCAGTACTCCAAATGCATACTTTTTCATGTTTATATAAGTGGCGGGAATGGCACTCCATGTATCGAACACAAAGGGGGGAAGTGAAACAGTGTACCTCTCTGTACATCTCTGGCAAACAATGTCATCATGCGCTCAAATGCCAAAACCTCCTCCAGCATCTGCAGGGCTGTGCTTCCTTTCTCCTTTGCTTTCCAGGACAGTTTTTATGTGCCCCAGGCACACAGCAAACCATTTCAGCACCTCCAATGTGGACAGCCACCAGACTTTGTCGTGCAGACAGAGATCACAATACTTCATTCCTATAACAAACGCAACTTTATTCTGGAAATGTCTTTTGTTTGATTTTTGTAATTTAAAACTTTCTAATTTAATGTCCACGGCGCATTTAATGTTCCCTTTTCTTCAGAAACTTTTTTTCTGTGTAGATTCCCTTGCTAGCTTACCGGGGGTCAAAAGGAGTCCCTTGTCTGGTGGCAACATAAGCCACGTGAGTTACAGCAGAGGGATGAAACAAGTTGCATGTGGCACCGTAGCTGTGGGTTGCCGAGCTCTTCCCTAAATGTTGCCAACACGTTAGCATTTGTTGGTATTAGTTATATGTGGGTTCAAAGTACACTAGACATTATAACATTATACAAATAACGCGTGAACGATCGCATAACTTAACTACAACTTTTAGTCAGCGTATGCAAAACGTATGCACCATGCATGCACAAAATTGTTCCATGATCTCGCCATACTACGACTTATACCGGCGTGCTGTTAACTTACACAAAACTTACCCACAACTTATTCCACGTACGCCAGTGTATTCACCAAATTTCTCATACATCGGTATATGCTGGCTAAACAATATGTGATGGGGGCTTTAAAAATAAATACATTTCTCATCTACTTCTTTTCTGTTAAATTTATTTCTTATCTGTAACTTTATTTGCAAACAGCAGTTATTGTGCATCTCTGAATATTTCAAGGCTTTATTAGCAAAATTGTGTTCTTTGTGTGGAATTGAATATGTGAGGATTTGTGGGTGGGTTTTTTTTTTTTGCTTGTTAGGTTTTTAGTTTGGTGTATATATAACAAACATTTTTGCTGACTTTAATATTATTATAAAGTAGACTTGTGAGTAAATCATGAGTTCAATGTTCTATTACAGTTAGAAACAGAGGTAGATCATATTGTTACAGGAGCACCACAAGAATATTTTGCTGATATTTAGTACAGGTTTATTGTGATGGATGGTGCAGTGGTTGCTGCAACCCTTGGAGTGTGTAGCTTAGGCATATTGCAGGACCTGAATAGGTACGTGGAGGGTTCAGGTTGGTACTTGGGGGATTTGGGTGGGTACTTGTAGGATTTGGGTGCGTATTTATCGGGTTTGAGCGGGTGTTTTTAGGATTTGGTTGGGGTTTTTTTAGGATTTGGATGGATACTCATAGGACTTGGGTGGGTACTTCTAGGGTTCAGATGTGGACTTGTAGGGTTTTAGTAGGTACAGGTATAGGGTTTAGGTGGATACCGCTAGGGTTTGTGGTTCTGGTGGGTACGTGTAAGATTGGGGTCTGTACCTGAATGATTCAGATGGGTACCTGTAGGATTTAGACTGGTATTTGTAGGCTTTGGATGGATACTTGTAGGGTTTGGATGGGTTCCTGTAATATTCGGATGGGTATTTGTAGGATTTAGATTGGAACTTGTAGGATTCAAGTGGGTACTTATAGTATTTGACTATAGCTTATTGAATCACTTATCAACTGAGCTATGAAGAAAATAAAAACTTGTACATGTCAGTGTTCATCCCTACAGTTTTATCACTGTTTGTTTCAGCACTGTAATCCAGAGCTTATAAACAGCGTTCATGCATTGGCCACCAAACCAAGGAAAAGAGCCAGGCGTAGCAGTGAGCTGAAGCAATCCACATCCCATATGGGCACAATGTCTCTCCCTTCCTCCTCAATGTCTACAAGTGTCAGAGATCTGGCAGGCTCTCCTCCTTGTCTGAAACGCATCACCATGTCTGAGATACCAGAGGGAGTGCAGACCCCGGGTACTGGCGACTATGACGCACAGGGGAGGCTTATCATGTTAGTGGAAGACTTCTACTATGGAAGGGACCCTGGAAATCCTGTCCTGAGGGAGAATAATGTGGTTCCCATTAAGATGAAATGTCATCTCTGTGATAAAATGCTGAAGAATAATATCAAGTAAGATGATTTATTGGGATTTTTGGGGGGGAGGTGGTAAAGGGGCATCTTTGCCTTATGGGGTCTGTTGGGTGTATGGCCCACGGTGCAGTACCAGACTATGTGTTGTAAAGAATATTACAGGGCATTCTCTTAAAAATGAATCACTGATGGAGTTAGTTTAAGCAATCCAGTTGCTTTTTTCAAATAACTTTGCACCCAGATGTGTTTTATTCCTCTTATACTAGGCATGGAATATATTTTTCCTAGCTGTAATTGCATTATTGCAGAGAGAATAATAATGTAAAATAGTGCATACACTTCAATAAACATAAATCACCAGCACACTGACAGCATTAATGTTCAGAACAGATGCTGTAAAACATTCCAAACTGAACGGATCTAAAATGAGATATCCTTTTGTTTTGCAGTTGGCTGTACAAATGCTGGATTGAAAAAGAAATCTAAACTATTTTTTTACACACTGCCAGAACAAAAGAAAAATAAATGTAGTTATTGTATTACAAAGAAAACTTATCTTTAGGCCTGACTACAGCCTTCAGTTCTTTAATGGTTATTGAGAAAAGGAATATTTTCCACTTTTTAAAATAAAAGAGAAATAAATAGTTTAGTCCATAAGCTGCTATGTTTTACACGAAACATTACAATGTTTGTAACTAAATATTGTTGGTTATTTTAAAAAATGCGTGGTGCAGTGGTTAGAACCGTCGTGTCACAGCAAGAAAGTCCCGGGTTTGAGCCTTCTGCCTGGTGAGGGCGTTTCTGAGTGGAGTTTGCATGTTCTCCCTGTTCATGAGTGGATTTCCTCCATGTGCTCTGGTTTCCTCCCATGGACTGTGGAGATGCTTTTCAGAGCTGTATTGACAAATTTAATCAACACCTAACCAGTTAGATTCAAGAATTCAACCTCACTCTCTGTGATCTAATGCATAACAGCAAAGTTTGGTTGACTGGTTTATTACCTTTCTGCAGGCTGATGAACCACATGAAGCACCATGTGGAAATGGAGCGACAGAGGGGTGATGAGATGTCCCACACTATGTGCCCTCACTGCTTCCGCAACTTCAGTACACCTTTCTCCCTGCAGTGCCATTTGGAGACCGTCCACAGCCAAGTAGAGTCTGCATGTGAGTCCCTTTTCAGCTGATACACAGATCTTGGACCAGAGACTTTCTTTTTAGCATACTAACGTTATCATTCCTCTTTCTACAGCACTCTGTAAGATCTGTGAATTGTCATATAAGAACACTCCCCTTTTTTTGCATCATATGAAAAACTTTCACAGACCTGGTGAAATGCCCTACATGTGTCAGGTAATGAATATCCGTATGTGTCCCCTCATGCTAAAATGAATACTGTCTCTGATAATCACGTGGGCTGTGAAAATTAAATGGGGGCATTTCTTTCTTCTTGGGTTTAGGTTTGCAAATTCCGTTCATCTTTCTACAGTGACGTTATAATACACTTCCATGAGCTCCACAAGGACACTGCCTATCTTCTATGCCCCTACTGCCTCAGAGTGTTCAAGACTAGCAACAGCTATCAGATCCACTTCAACAAGCATCAGGTACACAATGTCAGAAAGAATAAAAGATGCTAGAATGATTGTTCCATTTTGTTCTGCTTACAATAATCTCACGTATTGGTATAGTCCATTTCAGCATAGCAAGCTGTCAGAATGTCATTCTTTATATTGGATGTTTGTATTGGCCATTACTTTTGTTGCCACAGGTATGCTTTATGAAGCTTGTGTGTTTAATACTACAAATAACTTTTAAAATGTGTAAAAAGATTACAGAATCTGATATAATAATAAATTTAAAAAAAAGATGAGCCATTCGACGGCTCGTCAGGTCAGAGCTTATCCCGATTTCTGTAGCGTAAAGCAACTAGGAGTTTGATGAATCCTGGATTGGTTGCTTGTACATCAATAGGGTTACTTTCCCAGTATTTTTACCCTGCTGAGTGGACAGAGGCACACTTGTGTTTTGCATGGTGGGGTCTGACTGATTTCAAGCTCATGACCACTCAGTCATGAGCCCAGCAACCTAGCCACTGCACCACCTTAATCATACCATCGTATAATAAGTAGATTAGGTTACAAATGTAAATGTAAAATGGTTCTTCCCTGGTGTGTGCTTTTGGCTAGTGGTCCCACGTTCTGGAACCAATGACGTGACGTCTAAGACAATGCATTGACGTCTAGTGTAACATATAAATACTGTACAATAAAAATATGTATACCCTGAGCATACCAGCATTGGTTTCTAAGCAACAACGGCAGAGCAGAGTTTTGAGGTGTGTTTGTTAGCTGTGCACATTTATACCACTCTTTAAACATAAAGTTGCTGAGCAGTATGTTTAACACAGTCAGAAATATTTTGGAGGAGAAATGGGATGCAGTTAAAGGCAGAAAAGCACACAGACCATGGACACCTTGAATTGAGATGTTTAAATTTGTGCTGCCCTCCAAAAAAAGAATGAGTGTCAAAAACCACGTCCTTGTCCTGCATCATTCCATATTCGATTGACTTCTGCAGAATGATGAGGTGAAGTTAAGGCACAATACTCCCACCCTGAACAGTCTGGGTAAAAAGGGTTATTGTGTCAGTACAGCTGCATTTGTAACTTGTATGAGAATTGAACGTTTGCCTGCCAGTTTGTCATTTGTTGCTGTAAGTCTTGGGTGGATTGTAAATAAAGTGTTATTTATGTCTGCTTCTGTGTCCAGAAAAAATCGGTGTTGTACTGCAAAAAGTGCCGGCTTCAGTTCCTTTACGCAAGGGGCAAATCGGAGCACAAGTTATTTCACCAGACCCACATGAAACCTGTGCAGCTGCTGGGGCTTAAACCTGGAACTAAGGTAAACAGGTGATACACAGTCACCAGGGCATCTCCTGGTATTCCTCCTGCCTGATAACTTGATTTTTTTATGGCTTATAATATTATTACAATAGTTTACAGTGTGTTGAAAAGTGTTTTTAATAATTATGAGCTAAATTCCCAATAACAGCTGGGGATTTTATGTTAAAGTTAATAAAGAACATATAGATTTTTATATCAGTTTTTCTGCTTTTCAGATAACCATCCGGGCTTATTCACTGACTAAGGTTAATGACAACAGTTACTTCAGTAAACCTTGTACAGACAGTGAAAACTCTTCTGCTTCGTCAGTTCCTGCAGCTCAAAATAATGTCCAGAGAATCACCCCTTCAAAGAGGAAGCCTGTTGAGAGCATGCTGGGAATTCTAACCAAGTTTCAGAAACAGTGGTGCGTACGAGTAATGGCACTTGGGGGGGGTTACTATCTATAAAAGTTATTTATCTAGTCAAATTATAGATTACTTTCATGGATGTGTAGTGGAACTCTGTGTTGCTCTGACTATAAATTTGTTTTTTGTTTTTTTGCCTTTTGTAAACACAGAAGTGTTGTGCATTAGAATATACTATGCGTTCAAATATACAGACAGACGCTTGTCTGATGTATGTAAATGTAATGTTGCACACTCACAAGAATGAAATGGATTCCACATGGCTGCCTTTTCAAACAGGTTAAGGCAAACTATTGAATGGATTTTAGCAGGTTGCAAATTCAAAAATGTAATTAAAAACCACCTGGTGGTGAAAATATACATATTTTCAGTGTAACAGGAGAGTTTGGAAGGCCTTCTGTTCACTTAATTTACACCAATCAATTCTTCTTCTCGAAAAAAAATGGATATCACAGATAAGCTAGTGTAGTGACTCCCTTTGACCTACAAGGATCAGGTGGACAAACCTGATAAAGTGAGCACTGAAATATTATCTTGGGGAAAGTTTGAGCACAATTTATTACAAAAGCTGCCCTTTTACCCTGTTATCCTAACCCAAACTTTTTCTTCTGTTTCTAGCGAGCCTTCAAGAGGTTGGTTTTGTATAGAATGCAACTTTGAGATTCCAGATTTTTCTGTTCACTTCCCCACGTTTGTACACTGCTCCTTGTGCCGTTATAGCACCTGTTGCTCCAGGGCGTATGCAAACCACATGATCAGGTGCGTGTGTGCATAAGTAGTGAAAATGTTAGATGCCATGAGCAACATCTAATAACCACTATATAGAAATTATATAACTGCTGCAAATGATTTATTTAAGCTTTAATGTTTCTGTTTGCAGTAATCATGTTCCTCGCAAAACAACCACTAAATACCTGAACTTGTACAAGCCGTGTCCAAAGTAAGTGGCTTTGGTTTAAGTTGATTTGCTTTATTGGTAGCAGTTTGGAAGAAGTTGTTGATCCAATGATTATGGTTTTTTGGCAGGTTGGGTAAACTGAGCTGCACTACCTGTGGGTATTCCACTGAGATTGGAGACCTGATGGCTACGCATCTGACTAAGAATTCAGGCCACACCTTCAGCCACTGCATATTCAGTGGTGAGTTAGATTTGTCCAAGGAAAAAGACTTTCTCTCGTGTGAACATGTAAAAGCTACTGAGTCGTTAAAAAACAATGTACTTTTTTTAATAGGAAATACGGATGCTATGTTTAGGTGCTAGAGCTGGGCAATAAATTAATTTTATGGATCAATTTGATATGGTTGGATAGGGTTGGTTGTGAGGAATATCCAGTGGCGCATTTCAAAATTTAAGCCTTGTTAACAGGTGGTGTGATTTAAATATCCACAAATATTTTGAGTAAAGTGAAACTCTGTGTTCACAAACTTTTGTACAGTAACATACTTTTGTTTTTCTTACATGTACCCTACACAGATTTACTGAAATTCACAGTTAATTGAGTAATCAGTCAGAGTAGTCATTTAAAAATTGTGTATGTAAATGATGACATGATGTTTTTTATTATTTACTTTTTTATTTGAATTTTTTTTCAGATGGATTTTCTCGTGGCTACAAAAGGTAATTTTATTTCTTTCTGTTTTATCTACAGTGAGTGGAGCACTTGCAGAATGATAAAGAATAACATAATGCAGTAGAATATGTCATATTATTTGGTTATTAAAACAATTTACATCTTCCTAGAGTATTCATTTTCATTGTCGAGGATTTTCAGTTTTGCTGCAGTACTGATGTAAAAACCAAGGACGCGGTAGCTCAGTGGTTAGCACTGTCGCCTCAACACAAACATTGCTATTATTTTTATTAGCATTTTGAGTTACCACGGCGATAAAATTACCCAGAAATCACACCAAAAATCCCATTAAAATGAATGGGGAGAGGTCAGCAAACAATTGCGAAACTCGCCTAACTTTGACGCCTCACCAAGAAGCCATACTTTCACGTAGTATCATAGTCAGTGAAGTCGTCGTTTTGACTTTCAAAATGGCTTTTTGCTACTTTTTACGGTTTTCTCTCAATCTTTAAGTTTGACAAGGTTTTTCAGTCGATTTGTGTATTTATAATGAGTGTGTATTGCATGGAATGTTCTGGGCTACAGTGGGTGATGTCATAAGCAGAGTAGGAGAGAAGATAAGATTATCTAGTAAAAAGTTTTTTTAACTCGCTCGTACTCCGATAATTTTTACCAATAAATTTTACGGAGGGAAAACATATGGGAAAATCTGGTTCTGACCATATAACCTTCGAGCCAACAGAAATTGTAGAAGTGAAATGGTGAGCCTCTGACTGACAGCTGCACCGCGAATGTCTCCATAAGAATCCAGACAAAAAGGTGTTTAAAGTCATTACGAGGGGCATTTTTACATCATGATTGAATACTTTTCACAGTACAGCAAAATAATTTATATCACTGTGTTCACCACATTCTTGGATCTCAAATACTGTCAACCTCATTGCGATGGGAAATACAGTTTCCAAGTCAGAAGTCCAATAGTGGAACGCCCCCAATATACATTTTTTTCAGAAAAGGCAGTGCAACTGTTAGTAACTGCCGGTTTAATCACTATGGCAATGACCAGCTGCGACTGTACATGCACCTCACACACACACAAAGTCAAATAAAGCACGGCAGTTTTCATGTATTTTCCGGAAACAGTTGCAGGCACAGGTCAAAATTTCTTCAGGAATTTTTCTAGTTATTATCTCTTGTTAACCTTAGGTTGTTTGTTTTGTAGGTTTGTCTTCATACCAAGTGTCTTGATTCGAAAGGCCCAGGGGCTCAGCAGTGGAACTGTACTACAGAAGCAAGTAGATCAGAATTCAGGTCTACAAGCCACTAATCCTGTGCCCTCTATCAACCTTTGCATAAAACCCCCTGATAGCTCTGCACACACCCCATCTACCCCCTCTGCAATACAGACTGTCAGTGAAAGCACTGTGCCCGATGAGAATTGTGGGGCACAGCCAAAGGATTTGGCACTACAGAAAATGGCGCTTTCCAGTGGAGCCCACACTCAAGTCAGAAATAAAGATGGAGAATCTTTTACTGTGGCACAGCTCAAGATTATACTCTACGCCCTGTGCTTTGGGATTCCTCAAGCAGCCAGCCAGTTCGATATTCAGCCAGATGAAGTCCATTCTTTGTTACTGAAGCGTCAGGTTCAGCATGGCCCACCAAACAGCAGAGAAGGGTTAAGCCCTCAAGCAAGTGATCGGTTAGCTGAGTGGATGTTGTGCCAGAGAGAACAGCAGCTTCCTGTAGATGAAATCTGTCTTTTTTCCAAAGCCTCACAGTTCATGAACACTGACAGGGGGGCGGGTATCTCTTACAGCTGGGCTGTGGACTTCCTGATAAACAATGATTTATCCCTGCAGTCATTAGCCACATCCCTTCGCCTGCTGCCACATAAAGTTCAGGAACGTCTACAGACTTTTACTTCTGTTGTAAATAAACAGGTCACCTCAAATGGTTTGGGTCTGTCAGCCATTGCTGCTATGGATGAGCTTTCCATTTTTGTAGACATGGAGCAACTTGATCCTGCCTCAGCTGATTCTTCTTCCATGATGTCTGCTTTCAAGTTGTTTGGCGAAAAGGATCCACTTTTCGAAGTTGTTCTTGCCTCCCTAGCTGATGGTACGATCTTACCTACCGTAATGTTTCTTAAAGGAGACCATCTAAGCCCAGATGCACCAGCCATGCCAGACATTATTTTAGAGGCCAAGCCAGAGGGCTTTTCTGATGAAGAAAGGCTGCAGTTATGGATTGAAAAAGTGTGGTGTAGACATATGCAGTCAAAATCTGGAGGTATGGGGTTGCTAGTTATGGACCAGTATCGAGGTCACCTAAATAAAAAGTTCCTAGCATTGCTTAGCAGTGTAAATACATTACCAGGTATCATCCCTCAAGCATGCTCATGTCGCGTTCATCCTCTAGAGGCCTGTGTTGGTCCTGTTCTTCGAGAGTTCCTGCAAGCTCGCTGGACCCAGCATGTGAGTGAAGCACCACAGGACCTGATTGGTGCTGGGCCTGCTGAGCTAGCCCTTTTGTTCTCAGCCTGGCTCCTTGAAATGCTGGATGTCCTCGCAGAAAGGCCAGTATTTCTTCAGCGGTCTTTTGAGCCAGCATTGAACTCAAATTCAGATTTTGCACCAGCGGGATTTTCAGAATTGGTACAGAACCTGACTGACGTCCTCTTGGTGAGCACATCTCAGGAACAAGAATCTGAGGAGGATTGTGAGGGTGAAGACAGAGGAAGCATGTCACCTGTTGTTTCTCCAAAACTGTTGCCGTCAGCATCCAGTTCTCAGGCCCTGAGGAAAATCTTTGAGGATAGTGATCTCGAGTCTTTTCATGGATTTGAAGATGCAGAAATGATAAACTGATGATTTCTTACAAGTAAAATCAAGTTTTTTTTTTCCACTGGAGTGTTAACTGACTATTTTGATTTGAATAAGAAAAGAAACTTACTGATCATGTCCTCATGTTTGAGTGTTGTTTATTTTACATACTCGTCCCCCATTCTTTGTCACTACTGATGAAAAACTGTTGTAGGGATACGAAGCTCATGTGTTTATCCTGGAAGGTGCACTGTTTTTCCATCATTTCTGCCATTTCTTACACAATCCTCATGTTTTTCCCCATATTTTTAATAATGTCACAATGTTAACTGAATCAGAATGGTCTTCAGAAACACTAAAATCGGTTACCCCTGGGATTACACTGGGGCACGATGTCCACGAATTGAGAGAATTGTGAGGAGCGTTTTTTATGTTTTGTGATGTGTTGTGGGCTTAAATTGTGATGAATTTGAGGGAACCTGGTGGATTCATGATGATCGCAGCAAAAGTTTTGACTGTCAAATTTTTTGTTACAATTATGATGCATTATGATTTTTCTGACGGCAGCCGTGATAGAACATGTGTATTGTAGTAGACTTTAACAGACCTTCATGCCCCATCATAGGGGATCTTGAACTTGGAAACAATTCCTTCAAGTTTCATCACTTGGATGCACCCTGCCTCCTTTTTATACCCCGGTTGTAGTCATAAATCATGGAGCTACATGCTTTTTTGAATCGTACAGTCCCGTTTATCATTTGTTATTCATCAGAGTGCACCTTTAAAAATAGCCCAAAATACTTATTGTAGCGATGTGCAAATGAATCCTTTTATATTTTCTTTGACTGATGAACTTTTTTATATTCCAGCCAAAGTGAAAACAGTTCAGTACTATTACTGCTGTGACACATGCAAATGAGCAAGGAAAGTTTTTAGTGAACAAATCTTACAGGTTTCCTGCACTTAGAGCTGCTAGTTCATGATTAAAGGGCTCTCCTTTTATATTACATAAACCTCATTTTATCTGCCAGACTGTCCCCCCCCTAAACTTTTCGAAAAGGACTTTTATTTTTTAATCAATAAATACATTGTCAAAGGTTGTACTGGTTATTTCTTTCAATTTATTTGATAATTTTTATGGCAACCTCAAAATGGTATTAAATGTTACTGCGATACAATAGATACTAGAACAAACCCTTTAGGGTGGAAACTTGAGACTAACTGATTGTTGCAGAGCATGTGTAAGGAGTTTGCTTAGTTGTGGTCAATAGGTGGATTATTATTACTTATAGGAGTGATCAATAGATAAAGTAAACCCTAACAGAGGATTAAACATGTACACAGACATACATTTGCACTTTATTTCTGGGTAACAAATACAAAACATACTAAGTGTAGTCTATATCTAGTCTATTGTGGTACAAATAATCCACTGCTGAAAGAAATCTAGATGAGCAAAACCAGCCTTCATTCAAAGCCACTGCAAAAAGAAAAAGGAAACAATTAATTATTTTGTTTGGAGATAGAGAGATACATACATACACACACACACCAGCCGTTTCATAAATAACTGATTACTATATAATTCTATTTCATATTGAAACAAATGTCTCAGAAATTTTTTTGATTTCGTACTCCAAAAAATAAAAAAATTGTTGATTGTTAAGTTTAACATTGAGGACCCTGCTTTTCAGACTAAGACAAACATAAAAACACTTCCTTACAGAACAGTCAATCATGTAACCCACCTGACCATATTGGCAATTTCCCAGTTTGTTTCTGATGACAAAGGTCCAAGAATCTCAACGCCTTCTGCCGTCACGATGGCAATCTCGTGCTAAAGCAAAACAGAAGCAATGTAACATAGCATGGGTTTTGAAGGAACAAAGATATAATGCAAGCAGTAAAACTAGGGGTGGTAGTATTTTGCAAAAGTCAATTTTTCATTGCAGTACCCATCTAAAAATATGTAGAGGGTCAATCTGAATAAGGCAATGTCAAGGTTTAGTCCAATGCTAACTCCCTGTACATACCCTCTGAAGATAAGTAATTTTTACGCATGTTGAAAGAATCCACTATTTTGTTGTTTTGAGTGAGATTTCTGTACTTTTTCCAGTTATAATTATCAACTTGATCTTAGTAAATCAAGCTGGCAATGTCGTATCAGATGATTCTTTTGCAAGATTGGCATTGGTGGAATGCGAAACAAGGCATTTTTATATATATACTTGTTTGATGTGGCAGTTATGTACCAACACTGGTAGCAGTAACAGGTCTATGTCTGTAGGTGAATAATGGCTGCAAGTACATCATTCACAAGATCAGAAGCCAAAAAGACCCTAAGTGCTTAAGATTATTTTCAGAAACCTGACTACCTACATGCAAAGATGTCATTCAGAATGTGATGTATCTCCTGAGGCCCAAGCAAGCTGGTCCTGCACAGCAATCAAGATATGCTGAAGCTCAGTTAGTAGCAGAACTGCTTCAGAAGCAATTGTGCAGCAAAAGCTATTTTGCAGCCCTTACATTTACAGCATTTGGCAGACGGTCTTATCCAGAGCAACTTACAATTATCATTTTTATACAAGTGAGCAATGGAGGGTTAAGGCCTTGCTGAAGGGCCAACAGTGCTGATAGTGGGGATTGAACCGCCGACCTTCAGTTCAGTAACCCATCGCCTTAACAACTAAGCCACCACTACCCTTACACTACACTTTCCACTCAAGGCACATCAAGAAACATGTTTTGAAATTTTATGGTGACTTTGTCAACCTTATTCAGACACGAGAAACCCGCCAAAATGACAATTTCTTCAAGAAAGCTGCCGCCTTCAACCAGCAAGTGGAAGAGTTGCTTGACATTTTTTATCAGGATCCAGTAATTCAAAAGCAGCTTGAACTCAGACACTGAGTGAATATGAGTGACATGGAATGGGCTGTCCCTGCCGATTAGAAGAACCAGAGAAAGATGTTCCGTGAAGACTTTGTCGACCGAAGATGGGAGAAAACTCTGGCGTGCAGGAAAAGAGATCTAGTAACACCAATAAACAACCTTGCAGCAAAACGGGCTGCAGAACAAGGAGGGTGCAAATATTGCAGGAGACCATCGCAGAAACAAAGATCCGTATGCACTGAAGAGTTTAGGAGGCCCATTCACATCTACTGCTGCCATAGATGAGTATATAACCAGTGATTCTTGATGAAGACACCAAGCTCAGACGCCTTTACCTTGAGGTCGGCTATGCTTGTGACATCTATTTCACTGCCAAAAACCAGTGATCTCTTCCGCCTCATAAAGGTTCATAAGAAGCTGTCAATCAAAACTAATGCTGTAAACCTTAAACTATATCACTTTCTGTGCACAGGTTACCCTGGATGACTTTAATGAGACAATGAATACAATGCTGGATCAGTACAACTGATGAAATACGCATGTATTACCCATATGATTCTCTTACTAATAACTCACTCTTAAACCATTTTCAAATATTTCAGCCCAGTGTATTTTTAATACTTGTGTTAATTGCCTATATATACACATCTCAGTTAATATAGTTTGTATGATTAATCTAATTATCATGATCTAATTTTGAATTTTATTCATAGTCAGGTGTTAGATTTTAGACAAAAAGTATATTTCTGGGGGGTCCTAACCTCAAGGGGTATGTACAGGGGGGTTAGCTTTGAGTAAATACATTACGTTTAGTATTTTCCCACTCAGATAGACCAGGTACATACTTAGGAGGGGTAAATAAAAATGTTAGCGCTAACACCAAACCCTAGTAAAACATTTCTTGTATATTTCTTCTTGAAGATCAGGAAGAGTTCTCACTCTGTTGTAAGAACGAGCATCCCGGTAGTACAGGACTTTGAGACATCGCTCTATCAGTGCTCGTGCCTCGTCTTTGGAAATTTCTACTTTGT
>JAOUQZ010000028.1:10896087-10912162 GCA_028564935.1 Neosilurus hyrtlii
TGTGTGCTTTCACCTTGCCGTTGATTGCGAATCATTTGTTCCAAGTAAATTGGTTCAGATTTTGACTTCCTGTCCATAGTTATCCTTCTAAGGGGAAAAATGTCGGTCCAAATTCTCTCACCTATTCTCCATTAAATATATTATTGCATTCATTTTTTCCCTCTGTAGGTTTGTTAACGTATTAGTGTATTATGGTCTGTCTCTGGGTGTATCAGTCTTGGGAACAAACCTTCACCTCACTCAGTTTCTGTTTGGATTGGTGGAGGTCCCCGCAAGGGCATTGGTTTTGGTCTCCCTGCCCCATAGCCGTCGGCTCTCACAGAGTGTGTTCCTTGCCATGGGGGGCGTCGCCTGCCTCCTTATGCTCTTCGTACCAGAAGGTAACCAGCATCTGTACTGTTTTTTCCCCTCTACCTCTCATTAAGAATGAGATTTCTCGAGCACTCTTTCCCTCTTACAATCGATTTCTTTCATTCTCCTGGTCTTATGTTCTTTCCAGCTCTTCAAAAGACTGCATATGTCATCACCAGCTGTAGTTTATTTGCTTTTATTTCTTTGACCTTTCCTTTCTTTTTGTTATTCTCTCAGATAGTCCTAATGTACGGGCTGCTGTGGCTATGACTGGGAAATTTGGGATCACAGCCTCTTTTGCTGTCATTTATATTTATACAGCTGAGCTCTTCCCAACTGTGCTTAGGTATTTACTTAAACACATTCATATAAAACATTGCAATAACTAATCTGTATTATGCTCACTATGTGACGAATAATGTCATTGGTTATAATTGACCAAAGTGTGTAAGGATGGTCAAGTTGAGATATGTATCTCTGTGTCATTACACTATTGCAGAACATCAGAAGTAAAGGTTATGAGATTTGATTGCAGGCAACTTTTGATTAATAAGTTTCCTAAGTGTAAAGTTTGGCATTTAAATGCATATGACATTTAAATTAGAGACTAGTAGGCATAGGTCACCAATCATCATGGTTTGTTCTGACAATTTTTTGAGAGCTGCAGATCCTCTCCTACATCATTCTGTGCACTCTGAATGAAGTTGTAGGTGTAGCTTTCTAAACTAATTGTTCTTCTGCGACCTTGATGAATAAGAGCCATGTTATTTTTATGTATATACACCAATTACAATTTTTAATGTCATAACATTAAAAACATTAAAAAAAACATTAAAACCATTATGATAGGTGAAGTCAGTTTATGTGTTAAAAGCAGGAAAAATGAGCAAGTGTAAGAATCTGAGTGACAAGGGCCACACATACTCATCTCTAAAACTGCAGATCTTTTGGGGTGTTCTTACAAAAGGACAACCAGTGAAGTGGAAAGAGTATCATGAGTACTCAAGGCTCACTGCTGCAGATTGGGCATCAGGGCACATCTGTTTTAATTCCACAGAAGAGCTACTGTACCACAAATTGCTGAACCTGTTAATGCTGGCTGTGATAGAAAGGCATCAAAACAGTTCATTACCGCTTGCTGTGTATAGCTCTGCCCAGCAAGGCAGTTTTAATGTTATGGTTGACCGGTATATATTAAGCTGAAAGCTCTTTTCTCCCCAGACAGACAGGGATGGGTGTGTCTTCCATGTTGGCACGAATTGGGGGAGTATTAGCACCAATGATAAACCTTCTTGGAGAGAGTAACTCGGCTGTGGCCACGTTAATATTTGGCTTCGCCCCTCTACTGGGAGCAGCTCTTTCTTTGTGCCTGCCAGAGACAGCGAATAAACCACTACCTGATACTATTCAAGATATCCAAGATGCAGACAGGTTGTTACATATACCCACACACACACAACATGAAAATGGACTGTACTTACTCATAGTATATCCAGTATACATAAAATATTCCTTGCTAACTTTTATATGGTACATTTTATCCTCTTCTTGGTGCAGGTTCAGTACAGAAAATAATGATGGAACTGTCCCTGTAGAAACTGTCCTGTCTCCAAACACCACAGAGGTACAGGAACTACAGTGCTTCACAAACAATTCTCCGTAGACTTACAGGTGGTGTCATGTACAAACACAGACCCTTCATTACATTCTACCATTTGGATTTCAGATTAGAAAATGCAACTCTTTAATGTTTTACATGTACAACACCAACAAATGTGTACATTAAGTATTTTTAAAAGCTTCATCTCTGGTTGAGGTGTGTTTGGGAAATATTTTGTATAGTTTCATGCTGAGTGTGCAGCTGTGTCATCAGAGCCTTTAACCCAAGTGTCATGATGGATCAGTGACGAGCAGTCCCCTGTAGAAACCGCGCTGTTTCATCTGATGTCTATGCAACAAGAACACATGGTGCTTTCATTTTTCTACTTAGTAGAAATACTAATACACTAATATATTTCCTTACTGGACAATCAAAGAATTAGATTTCTACATTGCACTTGTAAAGTTTATGAAAAACATCCTATATTGTTATATACAAATAAATGAAATCAAAAGGACAAAAACAATGGCTTTGTTATGCTTTGGACACATTTTCCATCCCTTTTACAAACTTGTAAATCAGAGAAGAGTTGGACATTTAGTTTAGGACAAAAATAAATGTAGGATAAATCATAGAATATTAAAGGAAAGCCTTCCAAAGTCTGTTACACTGAAAATGTATATTCATTCATTGGGCGGTTTTTACCATCAGTTTGAAAATGCTGCCATGTGTAGTTTGTTTCATGAGAACAGGATGTAGACACATCAGTTCCAAGAAGGCAAGATGCCAGCAATAAGTAGGCCAGTATTAAACCAACATGAGCACCCAAGAGATAAGCAAGTTATTTGTAACGTCGTCCTTTAAAGGCAGCATTTAATTTCTTCTGTTTACTTTAGTAAGGAAATGGTCTCAAAGCCCTTTGTGACTGTGGTTCTACTAATTCCTATATTCATCTTCCAGTTAGTCAAAGTACAAATATAGACTGGTATGGTAAACCCAACTTTAATAACAGAATGTCAGCCAATTCACAAAATACTTGACCCACATACCCTTGTCCAAGAATCCACCATATAGAAGTCCACATTTTTTTATTCGTTACCCAGCATGTCCAGTAGAAACCCACTGCCACCTCAGTGTATGTACAATAAGGCATTACATCAAACATACACCACTGTGTATGTGGAAAAAGCATTACCAATCATTTATAATTTCAGTGCAACTGGTCTGAAACAGCAGTATAATACTGTCAAAAAATAAAAGCATCTGGGACAAAACATGTTTAACTTCACTGACACCATGTGGCATCAATGAAACATTTGTTTCTGAGAGTAGGAAAATTACAAAGGCTTTAAATTATGTATAGAAATTAAACAAACTCTAGTTTTAAACAGTCATATTACTGCAATTTGCTTGAACATTGTGCATTAGGACAAGGTAACATATGTGGCCCCTGTTGCCACACCACAGTTGTTGTCCTTCATGGACATAAGCACATAACCATCATTACCCCAGTAAGTGGACCAAGAGTTCTTCACAAGCCAGTAAGGTTGTCCATCTAGTACCCCATAACCCACTGCTAGAACAGCATGGTCCAGGTCATCCGGCCCGTTTTCTGCATCACAGAGTGGGAAAGAAAAGGGAACAAATAAATAAATAAACAAACAAATAAAACAATTTTAGACCAAAAAAAAAAACAACAAGTATTTATAGCAATGACTCCAGACAGTCTACCACACCTGCAGCATGTAAAGAAAAAATAAATTCTGTATGCAGTCCAAGAGTAATTCTAATAGTCTAAAATTTTACAGGACCTTGTGATCAGTGAAGCTATTACATTACAGTTTGTTTTTATATATATATATATATATATATATATATACATATACATACACACACACACACACACACACATGTATACATACACACACACACACACACACACATATATATATACACACACACACACACACACAAACACACACACAATGTGTGCAAGTTAATAACTTACTGCAGTCTGGTTCATAATATACACCGTCACTGTAGAAGCTAAAGGAGCGGTGAGCAGCATCGATGCTGACTGCAGTAGGGCCATGTTTGTACAGTGCAGCCTTCAGAGCATCCAAATCACCACTGGTAACATTGGTGTAGCTTTTAACATGGGCAGTTAAAGTGGATGTATTATAGTGACACAAGCCATTCTGGAAAAAAAAAATAAATTAATAAAAAAAAAAATTTGCTGTGCAGTCACATAAAGAACATTATAGAGAAAAACAGTACCATAGGCATAAACATGAACTATTTTAAATTACTGTATCACAGGTTGTCGTTTGCATACCTTTAGTATTAGTACTACACGATAGAAACAACTATTGTTAGAACTCCAAAACAAGATTCCCCAAAGCAGTTTAAACTAGACAGCCATACTAATGCAGTAGCCTTATTACTGTTATGTTGCATAAAGAGTGGAGGTTATTACAATAGTAAATGAATGTTTAAAAGCAATGTTCTACTTGGAGCTTGCAACATGGCACTTACTTGTATATTAATCTTCACTGATTTTAAAGACTGATGTCAATTTGTGAATTGACATAATACCATGTAACAATATTCATCCTAACTGAAAATAGGACTGTATTTTCAAACAGCAGGAAGTGACTTGCAAGTATTAACAGGACAGGGGAAATAAGCTGGTGAGATATATATAAATAATAGGGAAATTATTGCCTCTGCGTTTAACCCATCCAAAGTGAGTGCGCACACGCTTTGGAGCAGTGGGCTGCCACATATTTGGGCGCCTGGAGATCAGTTTGGGGTTAGGCGCCACACATTTTTCCTGCTGGTTCGGTCTCAAAGCTGCTTCTCTTACCATTAGGCTACGGCTGCCCCCAAATACTCCGTGTTCAAGTATGCATGCCACTTGGTGCTCATGGGTAATTAATACACACCATGCCAGTGTATCCACCATAACTCTCTGTAGTGGAGATGCCACCATGTTTCATGATCCATTCAAATGCTCTCCACTCCTCTCCTCCATCACAGCCATTGTTCCCAAAACCCCATGTACAGTCCACCAACATCTGCTGAGACAACACCACACGCTCCCCTGTCTGTTATAAGAAAGAGAAAGGATGTGGTAAGAAATATTTTTTTTTCCTGATTTACTCTGAAGGAAAGGACTACAAATGGGAAATATTTCACGTGGGCATGACCATTATCCAACGTTGATTGGGTTTTAATAGATAATGTGCAGCAACAGTTCTTCCAAGTTTACCTTCTGGACAAACTGCAAGAAGGAAGAGCAGTATGCACTGTGTAAACACTGCATGCATTCACCTTTAGAAACAATGCTCCTTCTAAAGCTCCTGTAGCTGCAAAACTCCAGCAGGAGCCACATACAGCTTGGTCTTTTACAGACGTCACAGCACCTATGCCACAAAACAGTGCAGACAGTAATACAAGCCAAGTACTTCAGTGCAGTGGATTTGGTAAAAGCTTGATCTCTGCATTAACATACCAAACAGCCTCCAGTCCAGGGAATCAGGTAGAGTAATAGAACGGAGTTCAGGGGGGAAAACCTGAGCTTTGTTTGTGGTCTTCCTGTATTTCCCACCTCTCATCATTGCTAGTTCTTCTTCTGTGCGATCAGCAAGGTGATTCACTGAGAGGGAGTAGGACAAGCCTGCTCTGTTCATGGAGTGAATAAACCTGCAAAAGAAGCACAACCATCAGCAAGTCTTGGTCTAATAAGCCGATTGTTTTTAGTAAATTATTAAAAAATAAAAGGCAATAAACTGCACCATACTCATGTAATATGCCTAGTCAACCATGGGCACTTGGTGCTCAGTGGAAGCTGAATCCTGAAACAGCTCAAGGAAACAAATCTATTTGAGTATGAACTAACATTCGTTAATTTTCTAAGCCGCTTAATTCTAATTAGGGTCACAGGGAGGCTGGCGCCCATCTCAGCCGACTCCGAATGAGGGTGGGGTATACCCAGAACAGCCTGCCAGGCCATTGCAGGGCCAACAGCCACACACACCTAAGGGCAATTTGGAACAGCCAATTAGCTTACTGTGCATGTTTCTGTACTGTGGGAGGAAACACCTGAGCACTGAACCCAAGCATTCTTGCTGTGAGGTAGACGTGCTAAACCCTGTGCCACCCTAACTAACATATTACATTTTAAACAGAACTACTTAACATGGTGTAGAAATTATTTTATAGTTCATATGTAGTCTACCAAGCAATTTTACTGGGGAGACAGATCTTTAGGTGTGATTTTCATAACTCAATTTAGTGTGTGTGTGTGTGTGTATGTATATATATATATATATACACACACATATACATATACACACACACATACATACACACATACATACACACACACGCATCACTTGACATTATGGCAGTGTAATTATGAGTTGAGCAAATCACTGTTGCAAGGGCATTATATCAAACAATAACAAGTAAAAATTAATAAGTTTTATTGTTTCAGACACTTGACCATGCCTGGGTCAAATCCAAAATTGGAAACCCTTTATTAATGCAATAATCGGTAAGAATCCTAGATTTGACCGCCTGTTCTTGAATCTCATGGTAATGCAAATTTTAGCCATGGCAACATACAGACACTCCAAAAACAAGGTCACCACCTAGTGACCAAAAAAATAAAAATAGGAATTTGACTAAAATATGAAACCACTTCCTCACCGAACATTATGTACAAAGTGGTGTTCTCGCTTTTCATGTTCCACCTCATCTTTATAGTTACGCTCATATTTTTCCTTAAAGTGGCCAAATAAGCGATGGGCATGGCCAACAGGAGAAGTATGAATCAAGTCTTGAATGGGATTGGCTAGTATTCTGCGCTCCACTCCCGGACCAGGAAACGGACCACAGCTCATACCTAATGAAAAAAATCATTACATATTTCAGAATAAAAGGCGTATTCAGACATTTCATGCCTGTGTCATCAAGTGTGAGGAGGGGAGGGAAAAAGGCGTGCGTGTGTGTGGGTGTGGGGGGGGGGGGGGTGACTGAGCACTTTACCTTCTGGCAGACTGAAGTCTTTAGGATCGGCATGAGGGCTGAAGTCTCTGTAGTCAATGAGGTATTTGTCATAGTGGGAGCCAAGAAGAGTGTTGTAGCCCATCATCTCATAATGGTAAGGTATAGCCAGCGATGCCTCACCCTCTGGTCGGGCCACCCACAGACGGTAAGTGCTCTTTTTGTGTCCAACAACAGTGACATTCTTCCACACCTCACACAAGAGGCCTGCAAAGTATTCCACTTGCTCAAACTGTACACAAAACACAGAAATACATCAGTGATCATCAAATATTCAAGCATTATATTTAATAAACAACTTTGTGCAAATCTCGAAACAGGCAAACAAAACATTGCTACAGATACTATGGCTATAATTAAACTCATAAAACAACGTTGACACCTGAAAGCCCTGCAGGTCAGGAAGTGCAGCCTGAGGCACAACTGGATCCTCTTTAGAGCCATTGACTTGGAAGCATTTCATGGCATTAAATTCAGTCTCAGTTGTCACAGGGGTGATTTTGTAGCTGATGCCATAAGCATCTGCTGCGCCGAGCTGAAAAGTGGAAACTTGTCCTGCCAAAGAGTTACCAGGTCATTTCACAGTAATTGATCATTTTCAGATACAGACGAATATAAAAAATTGATGTATTATTTTGACCTAAATATCCATTGACATATGGAATAAAAATGTTATGTGAACTAACATTATTAAATTATGAAAACCAGACCAATGTCAAGTTTCTAAAGACATTTTATGCTTGAGGTAATTCAAATTCCTGCTCATGAAGCTCTACACTGCTGCAGAATTCATTACAAATACAAATCAGACATCAAGATGGAACTACAACCAATAGACCATGCGTCATTCCCTCCCAGTCTGCATCGTTATCTATTGAATTATAACTAGGTTGAATTATTTCCCATTCAAAACATTGGCCCTGGATTTTTTTAATTCATGCACAGCTTCAGGTGGTACACCACAACAGTGTAAAGTTTCATTTTAAAAGATTCGTTAAGGAGTTTTGCTTACAAGTTTCTAAAGATGGATAAACAGAGAAACACAGTATTTGCTGAGAAAAGGCTGAGCCAGCTCATTAGGTATTCATCGAGCCATCACCATCATAATCATTCTGAGCCTTAAAAGGGTCCGCAGTGCCAGAGGCTTTTTACTCTGAACAAATTTCATCAGCAGCTGCAGAAATGAAATGTGAACTTCCAAAACTATTCCTAGGTACCATAGTGGATACTACTCTCAAACATCAGGGTAGAACACAAACAAAGGGACCTAAACATATATTGGTGAATCCAAACTCACCATGGTAATAGTCAATTCTGCTTCTCTTCCCTTGTAGATCATACCAGCCTTCAAATGATTCCTTGATTTCAGCATAGGGTAAAGAGATCACACCTTCAAAAATAGTGACAATGAGTTACTAACAGCCACTGAAAGGATGGGGGGGGGCATAAATAACTTGTGACTACCTTGTACATGGTACATTTGTCCAAAATCAGGAACTGTCCTTCCTGAAAGAGGTGTGGCTTCAAATACTAAAGAGAAAAGGAAACAAGGAGTTTAATTACCGGAGGTTACAGTCATCAAGTGGACCATTTTAATTCAGATTAAATGTTGAATAAATTTGGATAACAGCAGCTCCAAGTAGTTCCAGTCACAAAGTTTATTTGAGAGAAGAAAAAATTTAACAAAAACTAATCTCTTATTTCAATCTGATTAATTCCACCGGGTTTAGTTTTCCCTGTACTTGTGGGGATTTCCTCCTACAGTCCAAAGACATGCACATTAGGCTAAACCGCTGTTCCAAATTGCCTGTATGTACGAATGTGTATAGTTATGTGTTGCCCCATGATGGTCTGGCGAGCTGTTCAGGGTGTACGCCACCTTCACCCAGTAGAACCAGCCTCCCCATGACCCAAATAGAATTAAACAGCTCAACAAATGAACGAGGACCCATTTCGATTTTTGGCCTACAGAGAACGCAATACAGAAAGCGGGGAACTACAAAGTTCAGCAAAAGGAACCTTTTCGGTATTACTTTGGAAATGGAGTACTACATTTCTCCCTGTGCTTGCGTGGGTTTCCTCCGGGTACTATAGGACAGTACTTTTTTTGTCCTGGGTTTGAGAGAGAAGCTGCTGAGTGACCGACTGCAAATTTATCAGTAATAACAGGAATTAACTTGTTTTGTAGTTCTTCAACAATAAGCTTAAGAATGCAGAAGTGGGATCTAAAAGATTGTGCAATGCTTTAATTAATTATTTTTTTTTAAAAATTATTTAATCTGGTAAATTTTGTAGTAGCTGAATTAAACAGAAGATTGTTAAAAAAAACTTTTTAGTTGAGGAACCTCCTCTTAATACAACCTGAATTATTTACTACACTTCTATTATTCTTGTCTTATTCTTTTCCAAATAATGGAGATTCTGTGCATGTCTTGTGTTTCTTACCTGAAACACAGCCGAACAGCACTGCTACAGCGAGAAAGGTCGACATGGCAAAGCAACGTTTTAATAATAATAATAATAATAATAATAACGCATAGGGCTGCATGAGAACTTCACCACGTTATAAACAGCACCTGCTCACCAAAGACAAATAATAAACCGCGGCGCGCGCCAATCAGAACACGTCTGTGATGTCACGTGATTCGGAATGACCCCCCCCCCGCGCTCACATGATCGCAGTCAGGAGCAGCTGATCAGTTCCGCTCGTCCTGGCGCACTTCTAAATAACTTCCTACTCCCTATACCAGTGCACTTGATGTGGTGTGTTTGTGTAGTGACGCACACCCTGCACAGTGCCCTTTTTATTAAATACGGAGATGTTTCATATTCAGCCTTCATCACAAGTTTGCCTTGGGTTCAGGGGTGAAAATATGGGTACAGCTGTTATTTTATAAGAACTCAGTACAAGATTAAACAGAGTACTGATGCACATGTGACAAAACAAATTCAAATTCAAGTTCAAATTCTATTTGTCACGTGCAAAGTCATACACAGTACAATATGTAGTGAAATGCTTGTTACGACTGTCCTAAAAATTGAAGAATAAGCTATCAGTAACAAGAAGAAAAGAACAATAACTATAACTATTTAAAGGACTTTATAGTTAAAGTCAATATAAATATAAAATTAAATAAAAAATATATAAAATAAAAAAATATAAAATAAAAATAAAATATAGCATACAGAAATTTATATAAAATGAAATATGCATGCAGTATAAATACAATATGATGAGTATAAATTCAGTGGCAATTTTGCAGTACAGCATGGAAAGTGTCAAGTGTCACTCCCTGTGTCACAGGAAGTGGATACACCACACGTTGTGTAACTCAAGATTGGATGAAACCTAAGATGAGAAGCAAAAAGTTGAAAGTAACATTTATACTTGCCAGAGAGATCCTACTGAAATTTCTATACATGTGGTTACTTTGAGCAAAACAAAAACAAAAAGCAATATCTCACTCACTCATTTGCTGAACCGCTTAATCCTACTAAGGTCGTGGGGCCGGAGCCTATCTCAGCCAACACCGAGCCATGGCAGGGTGCACCTTGTACAGCTCAGCAGTCAATTGCAGGACCAACACTCAATGGACTCAATTTAGTCTTGTGTGCACACTGCACCTACGTATTACTTATAAAATCGTCACTACATTTATATTTTATTTAATTTTTTTAGATTTTATATTTATATTCTACCTTTAACTATTGGTTTGTCCTTCATATAGTTATGGTTACTGTTATTTTTCTTTTTGTCTTCTTGAAATTGATAGTTTTTTATTCTCTTCAAATATAGGACAGTCGTAACAAGCATTTCACTACATACTGAACTGTGTGTGATTTTGTACTTGACAAATAAATCTGAATTCGTATTTGAACACATAAAACCATTCATAATCACACCTAGGGGCAATTTGGAACAGCCATTTCGCTTAATGTGCATGTCTTTGGACTATGGGAGGAAACTAGAGTACACAGAGGAAACCCAAAAAGCACAAGGAGAGCATGCAAACTCCACAAAGAAACAGCCAAGCACGCGACTCAAACCGAAGATCTTCTTGCTGTGAGGCGGACGTGCAAACCACTACAGATTAATCCAAATTAAAAAAAACTAGTACTCTGATCCAAGTGATTATATGAGGTAAACAGTGTGTGTGTGTGTGCTGGGCACAGGCACAAACATGTTACAGTCACAGTTTTATTTACAGTGTGTGTGTGTGTGTGTGTGTGTTTACACCCTTTTACACGTCCATGAATGTAATTTCAATAAAATTTATCAATGAAAAATGTAATCTAATGATAATGCAAAAACCCAAGCAATTGACCTTATGATACACACACACACACACACACACACACACACATCTATGGACACAGACACAAACATGTTATCACAGTTTTATTTATTTAGTTAGCAGATACAAAACCACTTAAACTGTTAAACATAAAACATATCTCTTTTTAATAAATTGTTTTTAAGTACCAAATTCAGCTGTGCAGTTGGCAAGGTTGGTTGCTTCTTTGCAGTGCATGACTCCTGCAGAAAATTATCATGCATCTTGCTGTTAGCAGATTAAATCTTGCCTGGAAAGCCTATAAGAGTAATTTAGAGATGATTTCACATACATTTATCAAAATCATCTGCCAACATGGATTTGTCATGTCATTCCTGAGCACCAAAGAAAACCATGTTGTGAAGCCATTATGGGACAAGATATAATATGAAAGGAGGCTTAAAGTGGAAGATGTCTCTAAAATTATAATCAAAAAGATCTTCTGAGGAGTCAGCATTGAAATCCAGAGAGGTCTCAATTTCTCCAAATCCTCAAAATGTGTATACTGCTGCTTTTTATTAGCTTATAAATAGCAAATTACCTCAACCTATTTCCTTAAAAGATCCGAGAAGGCACAGACTAACATATTTTATGATATGGCTTCAAGAATGTCAGAGAGAAAGATTTTTTTTTTTGTACAACAACAATGGAGGAAATTGTTGGATTGTTCTGATAAAGAAGGTCAGGTATGTTACACTAAGCACAGCTGGAGGTTGGTTCTGACTGGCAGAGAGATATCCACCCATTGATTGGGGTTCTGGATTACTGTATTCCACACACTGATTTCTTCTTCAGTCGAGTCCATCCAACAAACCGCCTGACCATAACTCATACCTAAATAATGAGCGCGCACACACACACACACACACACACACACACACACACACACACACAGTTAAAGCATGTAATATTATTACAGTATAACATCTGTGTTTATTTCTTTTTATTCAGGCACTTTTGCATGGATTTTAATTAGAAAGTAGTAAAAAAATAAACTGAAGTCAAATGTGAAGAATAAAATCTATGAAAAGACTGGTATGTTCAGTCATTAAATGGGATCCATTCTTTATCTGAACCGTTTATTATTCAGCTGACTTTGGGTGAGAGGTCTGAACAGATTGCTGGGCTAACCCAGAGACAAACAAGCATACTCACTCACATTCACACTAATCTGCATGTCTTTGTACTGTGGGAGGTCACAGAAGAACTTGGAGGAAAATTATTCAGCCACGGGGAGAACATGGTTCAAATTCATAACCAACTTTCTGATGGGGAACAGTGCCAGTCACTGCATTACCAGCAGTGGCTCTGTCGTTATGGCTCTGGGTTACTGATCAGAAGGTCAGGGGTTCAAGCCTCAGTCCCACCAATCTGCGACTGTTGGGCCTTTAACACTTTAAGTTGATGAAAAAGAAGCAGTGATTCAGAAATCAAACAAAATCCCTGAAATTCTTTGAGACATAACTGGCACAAAAATCTGCAGAACAGACTCTGTAAACACACTGTAAGTAGAGAGAAGTGGAGGGTGATACAAAACAAAAGAAAAAACCTGTTCCAGCAATAAAACTGCAATTTTTTTTTTAAAAAAGAAACCAATGTAAAATACAGTCTGACGCTACAAATTGGGTGGCACAGTATCGTAGTGGGTAGAACATCCACCTCACCTGGGGGCTGAGTCCAGGCAAGGGCATTTCTGTGTGGAGTTCTCCGCATGCTTCCATGGGTTTCCTTTCAGTACACTGGTTTCCTCCCACAGTCCAAAGACATGCAGGCTAATAGGTTGGTCAAAATTGTTCCTTGGTGTGAGTGTGAATAGTTGTGTGTGTGTTAGAAAATGCAATGGCATGGCGAGCTGTTCAGGGTGTACTCTTCCCTGGCCCAGTGTCGCTTAGATGGTCTCCAGCCTTGCTGTGACCCTAATAGGAATACGCAGCTAGGCAAATGAGTGAGGCTACAAATTCAAGTAGCTCTCAAACAATGCCTGATTATTTCTGGTTAGATTATACTGATAGTAATGTTAATGTTTTGAAAGTGAAAACATGGTAGTGTATGTGTATCTATGTATGTGTCTTTACACACACTGTACCTGAGCCTATGCTGAGGTGAACACCTCCGAGACAGCTGGAAGCATTCCACACACTAATTTCAGCACAGGCCTGTATGAGATCAGTGGACTGTAGGCCATCATAAACCATAGTATGATTGAATACAGGACTGACTGAGCCACGGATAACACGCGTCTGCTGACCGCTAACACCGCCCTCATCTGGTAAAACCACACTGCAAACACACCATACACACTCCCATGTACTTCTTCTATTAGGTCAAGTACAGAATTATTTTATACTATCATTCTTATCATACTGATATTGCTATCCAGAGAGGTACTGATTTTTCTGCAGATTTATGTGAATCAGTGTGGGTTTACCTTTTTACAGAGATACTTGGAGTACCACGTTTTGGAGGAAGGAGTCCAACAATCTCCTTTACCCAAATATGGAGCTCACCAGTGAGAGGGGACCCTCCATCTGTTGCCATAAATTTACAAAAATATGCATAATATATACATTTATTATTGTATATGCAGTGCCTTGCGAAAGTATTCACCCCTCTTGGCTTTTTACCCATTTTGTTACATTACAACCCCAGAGGCTGCAACACCAATAAGCAAGAGGCATCACACCATAAAGACCAAGGAGCTCTACAAGTCAGGGTTGGGTTATAAAATATATCCAAATCTTTGATGATCCGCCGAAGCATCATCAAATCCATCATCTTCAAAAGGAAAGAACATGGTACCACAACAATCCTGCCAAGAGAGGGCTCATCAAAACTCTCAGACCGGGCAAGGGGGGTAATAATCAGAGAAGCAGCACAGAGACCAAAGGTAACCCTAAAGGAGCTGCAGAGTTCCACAGCAGAAACTGGTGTATCTGTGCATGGGACCACAATAAGCCGTGCATTTCATAGAGTTGGGCTTTATGGAAGAGTGGCAAGAAAAAAGCCATTACTTAGTGTTAAAAATAAGATGGCACCATGATGACGACACTAAAACTGAACTTTTTGGCCACCAAGGAAAACGCCACGTCTGTCGCAAACCCAACAGATCCCATCACCCCAAGAACACCCTCCCCACAGTGAAAAATGGTGGTGGCAGCATCATGCTGTGGGGATGTTTTTCAGCAGCAGGAACTGGGAAACTGATCCGAGTCGAGGGAAAGATGGGTGGTGCTAAATAGAGGGATATTCTTGAGCAAAACCTGTTTCAGTCATTTGAGACTGGGACGGAGGTTCACCTTCCAGCAGGACAATGACCCGAAGCATACTGCTAAAGTAACACTCGAGTGGTATAAGGGGAAACATTTAAATGTGTGTGAATGGCCTAGTCAAAGCCCAGACCTCAATCCAATTGAGAATGTGTGGTCAGATTTGAAGATTGCTGTTCACAAGCCAAAACCATCCAACATGAAGTAGCTGGAGCAGTTTTGCCTTGAGGAATGGGCAAAAATCCCAGTGGCAAGCTCATAGAGACTCATTCAAAAGCGACTTGCAGCTGTAATTGCCGCAAAAGGTGGCTCTACGAAGTACTGACTTTAGGAGGGGAAATAGTTATGCATGCTGAAGTTTTATATTATTTTGTCTTATTTGTAGTTTGCTTCACAATTAAAAAAAAAAATCACATATTTAAAGTTGTAGGGATGTTCTGTTAATAAAATGATGCAAACATTCAAACAATCCATTTTAATTCCAGATTGTGAGGCAACAAAACATGAAAAATGCCAAGGTGGGTGAATACTTTAACAAGACACTGTAGCTCTGTTTGTGTGTGTGTGTGTGTGTGTGTGTGTGTGTTCAGTGACCTTCAGAGCCAGGTGGTTCGAATTTAAGTGCTAGTAAAATGGTTCCTCTGCTGAGGATAGCTTCTGGATTCATTTTTACCTAAAACACAAGGTGATATTGCAATCAAACAAATCATCTTTACAAATGTTTACCCATATGATACGTGGACACACACTCGATCTTGTTTTAACTTATGGTTTGCCTGTTTTTAATCTTGAGGTATGTGATGCAGCTTTCTCTGATCATATGCCGGTATTATTTGAGGCTGCTCTTGCTGGTAATACTTCAGTTAAATCTGCCGCTGCTGCCAGGCGCTGTCGTATTGTTAACCCTTCCACTGCTGCACAGTTCTCGAGCACTTTTAATCTCCTCAGTGTCTTCCCTGAGTCTGTGTGCACTACTGATGAGCTCAGTTCATGGCTTCACTCCACTTGTCGGACTGTTTTAGACACTGTGGCTCCATTAAAAACCAGGCAGCCTAAAACTAGATCTGAGCCCTGGCTGAATGATACAAATCAGGCTGTCAGACGTGAGTGCCGCAGAGCTGAGGGCAAATGGAAGAAGGACAAACTGCAGGTGTCTTTTCAAATGTTAGTCGACTGTTGGCGACATTATCAAACTACTGTGAAAACTGCTAAAAGAAAATGTCTAACGCTCACAAACCTCATATATTGTTTAAAACTATTGACTCTGTTCTGAATGCCCCACAGTCTGCATGTATGGCGGCCTCTCCTACTGTCTGTGAAAATTTTCTTCGCTTTTTTATCAATAAGGTCTCTTCCACTAGGGCTCTAATTTCATCCGCTGCTCATGACCCCTCAATCTCTGTCACCTGCTCTGCTGTTTTTAACCAGTTTGAGCCTGTGACTCTGTCTTCTCT
>JAOUQZ010000028.1:10915691-10926203 GCA_028564935.1 Neosilurus hyrtlii
CTCACCATAGACAGTGAGAGACATGGCCGGCCTTTGATAACCCAGTTAGCTGCACTGGGGGGGCAGCAGTGAGAACCTGTTGATAGTGGGGCTTGTGTCCGGGAAAGGGTAGGGACCCCAGACATTAGCGATTGCCGGACTTTTGAGGTTCTCTGACAGCCTATCCCACCTAATAATCCGGGAACTGATGGGTGAAGTATATTCATACTTGGGGGGGGTGTTGGACTGGAAAAAACACAGGATTCTTCCAAAAGATAATAAGCTGATGTACAAGAGGCATCATTGTGGAAAGAAATTATATTTGCTAAACCATTCCATACGGATTGAAGTTCATTTATGCTATGCAAAAGTCCAAAAAATAACATTTGCAACACCTTTCAATTTTTCTGAAAAATTGGTATTTTCAGTGATTTTGATTATAAGCCATACTTTTACCTCAATATACTTGTTGGAATTATTTTTTTGGTTCTCGTTACCGAATAATTTCGGCCTTGACTGTATATATATATATATATACACACACACACACACACACACACACACACACACACACACAAACACAGTACTTATACCTTTGTCTTTCCTTTTGCGGCGTATGGACTTTTGAACAACATCAGTTCCACGATTCTGATACCGCTTGGCTCGTTGCTCATTGAACCATGCGCCCGTGAGGAAGTGAAGGCGCACAGGGTCTGACTCCTCTTGTCTAAGTTTGCTAAAAACACACACATTTTATGGATGCATGACAACATACATACATACACAGTAAAGAGCATTACTTCACCCTTAATCCCAATGTTTTGCAACACATTATAATAATATTAGCGCAGTAACTTACAAACTCACCTGATCCGATCATCATCGTGGGTGCGTAATTTATTATCCCTTAACAGCACATTCAAAACAACGGTTTGTTCTGCTTCAGTCAGGTGACCTAAATCCAAAAGCGCTTCCTCCTCCATAACAGACTTACTTCACAGCAAACACTGCACCAAAAACAACACAACCATTCATCACCATGCAGTTAACTTGGACTATAGACTCAAGTTGAACCACAGATATGATAGTAAGGGACTGTATTCGACTAAAATCTACAAATAGCTGTATCCTGAATATAGAACACAAAGAAATGTTGATATAGTATAATTTTAAAAGACGACACAGTGGTGCAGTGATTATTACTCTCTCCTCACAGTCAGAAGGTCCTGGGTTCGAGCCTCGTGATTGGTGAGCGCATGTCTGTGTGAAGTTTGCATGGGTTTCCTCTGGGTGCTTTGGTTTCCTCCCACAGTACAAACACATGCACATTAGGCTAACTTGCTATTCCAAATTGCCCCTACGGAACAATAGTCTCTTGCCCTGGAGAACAGATTTTGCAAGGGGTTCGCAACCCTCTAAGGTACAAACATCCATTGCAAACAAAAACATGGAAGTGGCCCAATGCATCATGGGTTCAGAATGGAATGATGATCATTTTCTCAATCAAATCCTCATCAGAAATTTTTATTTAGCTCTGAAATGCTTCATAAATTGTTTTTATACAAAAAAACATTATTAGAGGACATGAAAAGACAAACATGAAAACTGTCCTGGAAGGAATTCAGGGGCATCAGAGGTATTTGGATTTTGGTTAATTTGTGGGGATTTTACTGCACCAGTGTGTTTTGTAGTCCACATGCAACCATGCAAATAAAAATACTGTACCTCATTATTATATTTAATGATATTCATTCAGCTTTATTTTATTGTTCTATCAGAAAAAAAAACATGATAAATATGAGAAACAATTCTCTTTTTGTTGTACAAATATATTTGGAGGCAACATGTCCTACTGACAAACTCTTTTCATAGAATCAAACATGTATTTAGATTACAGGTTGTAAAAGTTTATACAAAAGTTGAAAGCATCATGGGGGCCCAAGGCTCATTGATGCAACTGGGGAGTGAAGGCTAGTACATCTGGTCTGATCCCACAGAAGAGCTACTGTAGCACAACCTGCTAAAACAGTTAATGTTGATATGATAGAAAGGAGACAGAACAGTGCAACTTGTTACATATGGGGCTGCTAGCCACAGACCAGTCAGGATGTGTTAATGTTATGGCTGATTGATAAATGATACCGATAATCTATATTGTAAGGATTATTCTCAAAAAAATATCAAGCAATGCTATTTTTCAGCAAGTAGATTATGTTGTAAATGTAGGAGAAGGCAGGGGTTTTGAAAATTAGATATTGCAATGGCATTTTTTCACTTTTGCATCATAAATAGGTTTCACATGAAACCGATAATGTTTATCCATCTATTCATAATCTACACCAATCAGCCATCGTGGTCATGGGAGAAGCTGGAGCTAATTTCAGCTGATTTGGTGTGAGAGGTAAATTTTTCAACTAGCAATAATCGCACCTCGGTTGAGTGACTGTTGGCCCTGCGATGGCCTGGCGAGCTATCCAGGGTGTACCCCACCCTCGCCCAGAGTCGGCTAAGATGGGCGCCAGCCTACCGCGTCCCTAATTAGGAATAAGCGCTTCAGAATATGAATGAATGAATGGTGTGAGAGGTGGGGCACACCATGAACAGGTCACCACTCCACTGCAACACTAACACACACCTTTGGGTAATTTAGAGGAGCCACTTGATCTAATGTGCAGGTCCTTGGACTAAGGGAGGAAATCGGAGTATCAAGAGGAAACCCACAAATGCCAGGGAAGAATGTACAAGCTTCACACAGAAAGGCCCTGAGCTAAGATTCGACCCATGAACCTTCTCACTGTGAGGTGAGAGCACGAACCACAAAGCCACCAGGACACTCTATAAATGTTTATAGTAGTATTTTCTATAAATGAAATAAAAAATATTGAAGTAACCAGTCATCCCATGCTGTCACACAGGCCTATATTTGTATGAGGGCATTAGTTAAATCACTGGTTTAATTCTTTAATGATAGAATGGTAGCTTTTTATAGACACTATATGTGTAAATGTAATGTCCTATACCAGAGGAAAAAAATCAGACTTTGATTCAATAGATTTAATTAATCCTAATAAACAGTGTAATGGGAAGAACTACTTCCCTGCTACAGTCAGGTAAACCATTACCTGATGCTGAGATAGCAAGCGACTGCTGAAGAGGAACTTGCCAAATATCAGCGCGCATGCGCGGTTCAACTGCCAAAAACACAAAACTTGAGTAAACAACCATCAGTTTGTGTGTGTGTGTGTGTGTGTGTGTCTGTGTGTGTTTGGGGGGGGCTGTTGTACCTTACTTATACAATTTAGATTGATATAGACCCTCTTCACACATCAGGAGGTTGTCTAGACTGTCAGAACCTGGACAACTCCAGTATTAAGTCATTGGGGTCCTGAATTACATCCACACCCTGAGGAGTCCTGTAGCTCATCTCATCTCACCATGTGTACAAACATTCATCTATAGGTCAATAAACTAGTCTGCTAGTAATCATACGTTTTCAAAACTCCTACTATGTAGTGTAGCTTATGTGGCAGGTGAGATAAAGCAGGTGGAGGTAATGAGTGGTGTACTAACACACCTGTCTCTCTATCCAGATTCCCCAGGCGTCTCACTTCAGGATCTCTCCAGCCTTGAAACCAGGTTCCACTGCGACACACTGACGTCCTGCTCAGTAAAGCATTATTTCGGCTTGGGGTTGACATAAATTCTCCGTTTGACTCTGGATTCAGTGTTGGTGCTCTGCTGTAATGTTAGAAGCTTTCATTAACACCCTGAATGTGCCCGATCCCGCCCTTCAGGCGCAGTACAAAACGTGAACCGGATTCAAGTAAGCAAGCGCGCACACACATAAGCGCACTGGCAGGCGGGCGCGCGCATGTCCCCACCACGCGCGCGCGCACACACACACACACACACACACACACACACACACAGGGTATTAACCGTTGATCAGATCACATCATGGTACTTCTACTTATTTCTGTGTCCCATATAACAATTCTGAGAACATACAGTATGCTTCACTTGACTAAGAGTTTGTGCACAAGTACCCACTCATGCAAAAAAAAAAGTTAAATCACCCACTTGGCACAAATAGGGTTTCTGCTTTTACATTTGTAATAAATCAAATTAAAGAGAAAGAAAATAAAAAAGACATAAAACTAAAAGGAGGTACTGCTATAGAAAGAAATGCATGTAAAAATTCATGTGCAAGTCAAGATGATGTTGATGTTTTTGCATGGTCATGCCTTCAACAATGTCTCAATAGTTTTTAAGTCCACACCTCTAAAATACACAGTACCTCTTGCCTAAGTACACCCGTTAAATACACAGGAAAGTACACAAGCAGCATGCAACAATTTTGCAATTATTCAAGTGGATACAGTCAGAGGAACGCTGAAAATCTCCACCCAAAGAATTAGTAAATAATAATAACAATAATAGTAGTATAAATAATAATAATAGTGGTGGCAGTGGTTAGCACGTTTGCCTCACAGCAAGAAGGTCCCGGGTTCGATTTCCAGGCTTGGGGCCTTTCTGTGTGGCGTTTGCACGTTCTCCCCCTTTATGCGTTTTTGTTTCCTCCAGGTACTCTGGTTTCCTCCGACAGTATAAAAACATGCACAGTAGACTGGTGTGCAGTTCCAAATAGCCCCTAGGTGTACGTGTGAGTGTGAATTTTTGTATGTGTGTTGGCCCTGCAATGGTTTGGCAAGCTGATCGCCTTTGCCCAGAGTCGGCAGAGATAGGCTCCAGCCTCCAGTGACCCTAGTTGGGATTAAGTGGCACAGGAAATGAATGAATGGAATGAATAATAATAATAATAATAATTCATTCATTCATCTTCTAAGCCGCTTAATCCTAATTAAGGTCGCTGGTGCCAATCTCAGCCGACTCTGGGCAAGGGCGAGGTACACCCTAGACATAATAATAATAATAATAATAATAATAATAATAATAATAATAATAATAATAATAATGCACTTCATGGACAATACAGTGGTGCACTGGTGCATTGGTGCCTCAGAGTAACCAAGTTCAGATACAACTGAAAGAGGCTTTCTGTGTGGAGTTGGATGTACTCTGGTTTCCTCCCACAGTCCTAAGAGATGCAGATTAGGTTGCCCATGCTACACTAGGGGTTCTCTGTAGGTATGTAGGAAGGATAACTGCCTCATCATGCTGATGGCTTGTTTTTTAGTTGCATGCTATTTCTTAATCTGCTTGGTGTTTTTATGCAACTAAAGTACACTTTGATATCAATCTATTTAGCTTTGGTAATTCCTGGTTGTTCTATTTTGTGTATTTAGTTCTGTAGTTATGGTACTTTATTTATAATTCTGTGTACAAATGATATGCTTTGTCCCATTGTATGAATTCATATAAATATAACAATGCATTTGTTTGCAGTGTGTTGATAGGTAATGCACCCCCATTTCAGTGTTGTACAATTGATACAACACTAGTGTTATCATGTTAAAATTAATATATCACCCTCTATACACAAAATGCCATTTACAGATTTAAATTTTCAAATTAAAGGTGCAGTCAGTAAAATCAAGTCACTGTTCTGGCAATGTTCCATACATTTTTAGCTAAAACTTTGTTATCAGTGGGGCCTTGTCTCTGTAAGAGGAAGAGAAAGCACCAGATGTTGTGGAATATAAACATTCAACCAATCATAACAAGGCTTTTTCAGAGGTGTGTTTTTGGAGGGATTAATGAGAAAAAAAAAACAGCCTTTTATTTGTTTGAGCTTTCAAAACATCTAGGTTTAGCTTTTGTGGTTTGATTAATGCCTTCACTGGTCTAATTTACAGCATGTAACTATATTAAATTGTGGTGTCTGGTCATATATAGAAACATCAGGCCCAAATGACAAGATGTATAAGATGCTGCATGCAGATTCTGTACCACAAACAGGCAATCTTGTGGGGGAATTTCTGGTATGCAGTGGTAAGTTAAAGGTGGTAACAAGGTAGAACCACTGTAGCAAAAATGGCTGAAACTGTTAAAGCTGGCTATGAGGGTGTCAGAACACCGAACATTTTCAGCTTGCTTCATATGGGGTATAGATATATATATATATATATATACACACACACACATCGACTTTTTTGACCAGTAGTTAGTGTCTACTTAATGCCCTTTGGAATTATGAATGCACATTATTTTTAACAAATATTTTCATTCATTCACTCATTTGCTGAACTGCTTAATCCTATTAGGGTCTCGGAAAGGCTGGAGCCCATCTCAGAAGCAGTTCAGAAAATGAATGAATTTCTGGTAATCAAATGGTCATTATTCATTATATTTTTTTATATTTTAAGTACATTTTCATTAGGCATTCCATCACTGCTGTGTGGAGGTCTTTTAGTATGTAACAAATTTGCCTCAGTTTTGTCCAGCAAATTTGATTTGATGAGAACACTTTTCAGGTAACATTTTTTTCTTGGGGGCAGCTGGATGGTAGTGGCTGGTTTTATCCTATGTTGATCTTTGATGGGTGGGTGCCCATTCAATTGCCTGTGAATGCATGGATGGAAAAAATAAATATTGACACCTATTGCACTGGCTGTTCATTTGTATAGTTTGGAGTAAAGTGGCCCAGACAGATAGATAGATAGATAGATAGATAGATAAATATAGGTATGTAGGTTGGTTGATAGATAGATAGATAATTACATGGGCAGCACAGTGGTGTAGTGGCTCACATGTCCGTCTCACAGCAAGAAGGTTCTGGGTTCAAGTCCCTGACTCAATGAAGGCGTTTATGTGTGGAGCTTGCATGCTCTCCCTGTGCTTGGATGGGTTTCCTCCAGGTACTCTGGTTTCACCCCCACAGTCCAAAGAGATGCACATCAGTTTAACTAGCTGTACGAAATTGCCCCTAGATGTGAATGTGACTGGTTTTGTGTGTGTGTGTGTGTGTGTGTGTGTGTGTGTGTGTGTGTGTGTGTGTGTGTGTTGGCCCTGCTATGGTCTGACGAGCTGTTGAGGGTGTACTCCACCTTCACCCAGTATCAACCTCACTGTTATCCTAGTATGATGAAGTAGCAAGGTAAGGTAGCAAGATGAGAGTAATTATTACACTTGCAAAATAATAAGAAAGCACACTGGGGCTTGGAATGTGTTTATTAAAAGGACTTTTTTGTAAAAAGTACATTTTTTGGCACAATTAAATGTTTTGTTTTTTTTAAAATAATCACATACAGACACACACCCATTCAAATATCCAGACATCTCTCACATACACGTCAACACTCATTCCAAACAGCACTGACTATTCACACTGCTTAAATGTATCCTCTTCTTTACCCCCACCACCCCCACCCCTACTATACTATCCAGACACAAACCCCACCCCATTCCTTTTATCCCTGAGCGTGCTATCATAACTCATCATGAGCAGCTGCCTCTTCTGCCTTCAGTTTAAACTCCTCCTTAGTGATCAGTCCATCCTTATTACGGTCCTGGTTGTGGTACATGTTCTCAATGATACGCTGAGGGTCAAAGCCAGGAGCCAGACGACCTTTGCCTTGTTCCACTTGAAGCAGGATATAATCTGAGAACTTGGGAAACAGAGATTATTCAGACACAAGTATAGCTGTATATAATCCACATTTATACAAACATATACACACAGTATATACCTCAGTGAGATCCACTTGTTGGTCATTGTTCTTATCCATTTCGGTGAAGAGATCGGGTGCCACTTCAGCGTTCCATACAAACATGTAGCCTTCGGGAAGACCCTCCTCAACATTTATCAACTCGATATCAAACACCAGCACTGCACTGCCAGGGACTTCTCCATCTATAAACATGGATAAACTGTTATACCATTACTGTACATTTCTTATGTGTAGTTAGGTATTACTTATAACAGTATGCTTACGTAGTTCAATTATATTATTTGTGCATGAGTAGAGGGAAAAGACCTTTAAAGAGGTTTTAGTGCAGAGGAAGAAAGTCAGTCTGAGGAAAACTGGGTGCTCCTTTTTTAAAGAATTTAACACTCTTTGTCATGCCATTGTATTGCATTTTAGCTTTCTCACTGTATTGCAGGGTGGCATGGTAGCACAGTGGTTAGCATGTCAACCTCGCAGTAAGAAGGTTCGCTGTTCCAAATTGCCCCTAGATGAGAGTGTGAATGGTTGTGTGTGCTGGCCCTGCGATTGCCTAGCCAGCTATTCAGGGTGTACTCTGCCTTTACCCAGTGTTGGGTCCCGCCTCCCTAGTTGGATTAACTGGTTTGGCATATGAGTAAATGAGTGAATGCACTGATGAGGTGGTACACTGAAAGGAATCACTGTCCACTTGCGGCCCTGTGCCCCCATTGTTCTAATCAGAGAAGTGAAGTTGGTGCTTTAGTTCTTACTTCACCAAACCATTAATCAAGAATTTCAGAACTGTCACTAAAGCATAACAAAAAGGTGTTACAATAAGTAGACAAATCTCACAGCACCTAAGTGTGAATGATTGTCTATCTGCTATGGAATCTTCTCTTATGTTTGTTAAGCTGGTGTTGAACATTTAGAAATGTAGAGTTTGTAGATTTGATTGCTCTCTGCTGATTATATCTGGTATTGCAGCCTGAATCATAACCACAGGAGTGCTGTGTAAAATTCTCTGTGATACTGTAAACACATACTTGACAATATATGTGTTTCATATGCACACTGTGTGTGTTTTGTGACTCCACTATGAAATATAGAAAGTGTACAACCTGCTACGCTTTTTACAATTTCACTGTAGTTCTTTAAAAGTGATTAGTAACCTTCCGTCATAAAGAACATGGCATCCAGGAGTATGTCACTGTCAAAAATGATAGGTACTTAGGTATTTATTTATTTGTTTGTTTATTATAGTTTTTTTGTTGTATGCTAGTTGTATGCTATATTGTTCAGGGTAACTGGAACATTGGTGATAAATAGAGTACACTACCAGTGGCAGGCGGACACTGCAAGGATTTACCTGATGATGATGACTGGCTGCTTTTTGGAAGTGTTTTTTCAGATTTCCAGAGAACATTCTCTAGGACATGTGATGTGAATTTGATTGTGAATATAGCTTATGATTACTAAAATGTTGTGGTATATACATTTCCATTAATGGCATTTGGAAGATACCCTTATCCAGAGTGACTTTTATTTTTCATACAACTGAGCAGTTGAGGGTTATGGACCTTGCTCAAGGGTAGCCTGGTGGTACTGGGGCTTGAACCCCCAACCTTTGGAGCACTAAGTCAGAGCCTTAACCACTGAGCCACAACAGTTATCTATCTATCTACAGTATATAATCTATCTATTAAATGATTGATCGATTGCTAAATAAATCTATGTAAAATATAATAAATCAATATAAGTTTCATGATAGAATATTTAAAAGGTTTCCTGCAAGAGGCCTCAAACTACACTGAATTTCCTTCACCCACAGAGAAAACTACGAGGCACTTGTTCTTTACAGATCTTAATAATAAATAGAAATACAATAAGTGATGTTTATGTGAAACATTACTACTTGTCTGGTTCATGTGGTGGTTAATCCTTTGTTGTGTGGTTAAGTGTGTGTGTGTGTGTGTGTGTGTGTGTGTGTATGTGTGTGAGAAAGAAGCAGATTACATTACATTTATTCATTCAGCAGACATGTTTATCTAAAGAAAGTGAGAATGTTAAACTGAAGCTCAGCTCAATGGCTCATTTATGTCACTGAGGTCACTGTTGGATTTTAGTAAATGAAAGAGACTTACCCACTCCCCTTTCTCCATAGCCCAGGTGAGGAGGTACAACTACTTTGCGTTTCTCACCCACACACATATCCAATAGAGCCTGCTCCATACCTACAATCACCTGTCCTGCTCCTAGAACCACATCATAAGTCTTCCCATAGCTGTAACTACACACACACACACACACACACAAGCACAGTTTTTAATGTATTATTAGTTTATTTTTAGTAAAGCATGAAACATATAATACTTAATCAGCCAACTTCATAAACCTGGGTTTACACTGGGGCCACAATGTCCAGTATTTGAGAGGATTGTGATGATCTTAAGGGAACTTGGTGGAATCGTGAGGATCTTGAGGGAACCTGGTGGAATCGTTATGATCTTGAGGGAACTTGGTGGAATCGGGATGATCTTGTGAGAACCTGGTGGAATTGCGATGATCTTGATGGAACCTGGTGGAATTGCGATGATCTTGAGGGAACCTGGTGGAATTGCGATGATCTTGAGGGAACCTGGTGGAATTGTGATGATCTTGGGGGAACCTGGTGGAATTGTGATGATCTTGTGGGAACTTGGTGGAATCGTGATGCTCTTGAGGGAATCTGGTGGAATCGTGATGATCTTAAGGGAACCTGATGGAATCGTGATGATCTTGAGGGAACCTGATGGAATCGTGAAGATCTTGAGGGAACCTGGTGGAATCGTGATTATCTTGATGGAACCTGTTGGAATCGTGATGATCTTGAGGGAACCTGATGGAATCGTGAAGATCTTGAGGGAACCTGGTGGAATCGTGATTATCT
>JAOUQZ010000028.1:10968206-10980994 GCA_028564935.1 Neosilurus hyrtlii
TATGTATGTATGTTTGTGTGTATGTATGTATGTTTGTGTGTATGTGTGTATGTATGTATGTTTGTTTGTGTGTGTATGGATGTATGTATGTGTGTATGTATGTATGTATATATATATATATATATATATTGAATATAGTCAAATTGGTCTAGCATTTATTATAACAAACTTGCATCATTAGGTTTATTTCTGGCATTTAAATTTAAATACTTAAATTTAAACAGTATGGTTCTGTAGGCAGATCATTTTGCTAGGTTTAAGATGTAATTCTTAGAAAGGATAGACCTTGCTTAGAAAGAAAACATTACAAGAAAATATTAAAATGTCTATGTCTATTATTTTTTTTTATATTAAAATGGCAAACTGCTTAATCCTAGTAGAGTAACATGGAGGCTGGAGTCTATCTCAGCCGTCACTGGACAGAGGCGGGGTACACTCTAAACAGCTTGCCAGACCATTGCTTGGATTCAAGCCCTGTGGTCGATGAAGGCGTTCCTGTGTGCAGTTTGTATGCTCTCCCCGTGCTTGTGTGCGTTTTTTTTTTTTCTCTGGGTGTTCCAGTTTTCTCCCACAGTCCAGAGACAGGCACATTAGTTTCAAATTGCCCCTATGTGTGAATGGGAGCATAAATGGAGGTTTTCTCTAGAAAACAGGTTCTCCAGGAAGTTTGCAACCCTCTCAGGTAAAAACAAACATTTCAAACGAAGCCATGAAAGTGGCCCAAAGCATCATGGGTGCAGAATGGGTAATAATCTTATAAGAAATACTAGGCGAGCTGGAATATATCCCAGGGATTCTCAATTGCTAAGATGTCTTTTTGAAATGTTAATATTTTGTTCTAATCTGCTGTTGCTTTTTCTAATTGTATTAAATGAAAATGAAGTATAAATATTATTTTGTATAATTTTATCCCATTTCCAGTATTTAAATTTGAACCGCTGGTTTTCGGAGGTTTGTTTTAATCGCAGGATGAGCATTCTTTGTCAGTTAGTTCTGAATAAGTGTCAGTCGATGCTGATATCTGACTATTTGCTGCTGTAGCCCTATGTCTTGTTGGTCCTGGTGGGTTCTGTGGTTGGCTGTTTGTTTTTTTTTATGGAGTACTTTTGGGATAAATGTAAAACCAACACGTGTTAAATGAAGTGCCAAAACTCTTTGCTTCAAACTACTTCTTCCATGGTACGTTATGCATAATCTCAGCGAATGTTCTAATCTTATGCTACATTGCACTGCCACATTATTTAATTAACTCTTAACTCCATGACGCCTTCTTTAAAGACCTGCGAGGTTTTCAGCCTCTGAAGTCAGATAGGAGAATTAAGAGGATCTCGATATTTAAATGTCTTTTGAGAATGAATGACTTAATGGCTTTTAAGTATTTTCATGACTTTTTAATGAATTGGAGTCCATTAACATACCATGAATAACCTTTGCAGAATTCTAATATGAATCTGAGTCTATGGAATCTTTTGGTGACTCACAGGTGAACGTTTAATTGAAATTGAGGATCTAGCATAATTACTAACTCTTGCAATGTCTAATTATGTTTGTACATGGGGTAGTAACTTAATTGTTGATGTTAATAAGTACAAAAGCTTAAGATGGGGTAATTTGGAAACCGCTACAGTCATGTTTGGAAACAGCTACAGTTATGTCTTCAAACATTGATGTTCTTTTTTTTTTTCCCCCGTTTTTGATTTTCCACTCATCTGTATTATCACTAAAATGAAACATAAACCTGAATTAGAGAAAAATAAAAGAAATCGTAATAAAAATTCTCGAATTCAAATAGGTGCACTGTTGGGGAGGGGGGTGCTATCATTGAGACGATGTATTTTATGGATGCCTGTATTTCAGCAATAAGTTTTCAAAGACATAATGCAGCTTCACCTCGGTTCCTCTGTTGTCTGTTCATGTAGGTTATGTATCTGGAGGCAGTTCATCAGCCCAGAGAATAGCTACAGAGCTAGGATGGTCGGAAAAACGAAGTTTGGTCTAATTCATAAGGTGACAGCATGGCAAAAATGTTGATGGTATAAACAGAATGACTAAAGGGACCCATTCACTTACCAGGTATATTAAATAAACATGAAATACATTGTTATCTCTTGGAAATAAAAATAAACCGGCTACAGCGCCTTTCGGAAACCATTTGCTTACTCCTATACTTGAGTGTCAAGGACTCCTGAAGCGGACGCCATGATATTAGTAAACATAGCCATGATCTTTTTTCCCCCTTCTTCAAATTGTATACCTTCCACTGTATTTTAACACTTGACCTTAGACTTTTTCACTGTGCATGTGTAAACTCAATCCTCTGGTCACATGGTCTTGTTGTTAGTGTAAACAGACACAGAACCAAATTCAGATGTAAAACAGGTGAATAAGAGATACTAAGCCCATGAGCTGGGAAGGATTTGACGGGAAAATTTGTATCGAAAGGCAAATGGACAGAAAAGAGAAGAACAAATGAATTCTCAGAATAGAGGTGTACATTGGGACAAGAAAGTTGCAGGGGTGGGAAGTTTCTGTTTTAATACAGTTGGTCTGTGCTATGAAGCTTGACAGATAAGAAGTCATTTTCATTAACATGGGAATGTACATGTTGCTTGAGGAGCATTTATAAGTCACACACATTGATAATTTCTTTAGTTGTGCATTAAAAGTTCATTCCTGGTGAAGATTGTAGTAGTGTTAGTGGAATTTTATGTAGCTGGACCTTAAATTAAGGCACCTCTACATTCTGTTGTTGTGTATGGTTAATCATGGATACCCTAAAGCTCCCAAAAAAGGTTCATACTGAAGTCTCACACTCTCAGATTTTCTGTTTAAGCCAGCTGAAACTGAGAGACCAATCTCTGGATTGGGTTCTGTATGGATTTATTTTATATTTATGTTGAATAGTTCCTGTGGCACGCCCTACCAGCCTATTGAAACTGGTTCACCTTGACCTATATGTCAAGGTCACAGAGGTCATTTCATCAAAAATGCCCATTAACACTCTAGAGGGTGCAGTTTTTTTCAGATCGGTTTTCAAGACCATGTAGGAAATACACTTAGTGGTCTGTGACAAGAATACATTTGTAGTTATTATTTATTGTAAAAAGACACGAATGCCTTCACTTCTCTACTTGGTGGAGGTTAAAAAGGTAAAAGCTGATAAAAATACTGGCACTAACTAACAAAGCACATGTACTAAGCACCTGAGAGTAAGATTAAACCCTCACTGTCCAAAATATTTACAGTTTGTACATTGTATAGACAAGATTTGTCATCCATGTGTGAATCATTTGGTATCTTGTTGGCTGAGATGGTTTTTTTTATTCTGTCCCTGGTATTTACATTCCTTGATGATGTAAGTGTGAATGAGAGGCCAGAATTGAAGACCTCTTTATGTGACTGTGTTGATATAGACACTGCTTATAATTTCAAATGATTTGGATTCAGATCACAGCAGATATAAAACCCATCTTTCTTGCAGATTGGAATTCCTTACACTATTTTATGTCTTAGGAACATTTATTTTAAGTCTGGTCTTTCTGATTTTTGTTTAAAGTCAGATTAATTTCACATAAAACAATAAAGGCCTGACTATAAATCGAGTTGTTCAGTGGAAAAGAGACGAGTATTTAACGAGTATTTACTGAGTGAGCTACTCACAGGACCGTGATCCTAATTTTAATTACAGAAAGATCTTATGGTTTAGGCATGGGAAGGAAAGAGTTAAAGGATTGGTGCTTATGTGGTAGTTAATGTGGATAAGTGAGCTTTATGCGAACAGTAATAATCGGTGAATATAAAATCAAATAAAGGCCAGCACATTGTAGACCTTTTACACTGAAAAATGAATAGAATTTTAAATTGTGGCTCTCAAAGTCTTGGTAAATAAAAAAAAAACGAGATGGATGTGTGAACCTAAACCGCTACTAAAAGTCTTCAGCATTGGGAATGTGCATGGGTATTTCAGTACTTGGTTAACCTTTTAAGATGTCAGTATTTAAATCCTGAAATCACTATTCAGTGTTTGTTCTGTAATTGTTATGCAGTTTTTCCACACTTAGTGAGTTAAAGAAAATTGTAAGGCATGTAGAGCAATACATTGATTCAGCATGTTATGCAACTTATGCATTTCCAGTAATGTTTTAAACTATAATAAGTATAATTTGAGGACCTTGAGATGAGGAAACTTGAGTAGTAGTTGGGAAATGCTTTATTTATTTATTTTAAAATTTGACCTTTATTAAACCAAGGAACGTCTTACTGAGATTACAAATCTCTTTTACAAGAGTATCGTGGCCAAGACAGGCAGCAGCACACTTAACATATTTATCAAACACAAGACAATAACAAAGCATTAGAAACACTTTACAGAAAAATTATTAAATAAATTATAGAATCATAAAAATCTAAAGGTGGGGGGGTAACACACAAGACTGTTTTTTATTCTCCCAATGCCTAATATCTGCTTACTAAGTCTTAGTGATATTAAAATCTTTCAAAATAGAAAGAAGACACATCACTTTGCAGCACCTTGTATCCATCCAAGCATTTAGATGGCAGTGTACTTGATCCAATTTTTTGCAAAGAGAGATAGGTGCAACAGGAAGTGAGGGTTCCAGTGGAAGTATCCCCTAAAGTGAATATAAGCTAGTTAAAGTGTTTTCTTTGGCAGTTTGCACTAAACTTGTATATAGGACAATTGGTTTAATGAAACCTATTTATAAACTAGTTATAAGTATTTAATGACCCTTCGTAAACAGCTTTGTTCAATTTTTGGTTGTTACGATCTTGTGCCAGAACAAAAATGTCTTCTGGGCTCTTTCTGCTCACAAAGTCTACAGTTATGATGACTCAGTTCCTGTGGGTGTTTCGTAAACTTTACTTTAGATAGTAAATAAAGTAAATGAAATACTAATAAAGTATCAGAATAATGTAAGGTTGTAAAACCAGGGAATGCTCCTTAGGTAAATAGTAAGAAGAATATAAAAACAGTAGACTGTATATTTGTCTCTGTCGCACCAAAGGCTGTCTGGTTCTATAAGCAGTCAATTCTTTTAAATTGATATGTCCTTCTTAATCTTTAATAGTACATACAGGATCATGCACAACAGAAGAAAGTGAGTCAAGAATGTAGAAACCCGAAGGGCTGAGGCTGAGGGCAAAAGAAACCAGTACAGCGTGATCGAGTATGATTTTATTTGACAGTGATTTTAAATTCTTTACATTTTAATGAGGGTGTGAGCCATGACTCCTGCAGATCTATTTCTGGCTGCATAAATAAGAAGATCCAAAAGGTATTACAAGCATAACGGTAGCCTGGGACATGAAGCACCAATCCACTTCATCATCTACAGATATGGGTGTGTATGTCAGACTTGTTTAAAATTTCCTTAACCCAAAAAACCCCTGAAGCGAGTTGAAAGGCAAGCCTTTCAAACTATCCTGTTACTAATGAATATGTGTGTATTTTCATTATCAGGTGGTTTACTTACCTTTTTCAAAGTTGCAATCTGCTAAATTAGCCTGTTTTAAAATGGCTGCACATTCAAATTAAAATTTTATTTGTCACATACAAAATCATACACAGTACATGTAGTGAAATGCTTATTATTATATTGTCCTGTATTTGAAGAAGAATCACATTGCTGTGTGAAATCGCAAGAATAGGACATGATTCGGCAGTTCATATAAGGCAAGACAATGGCAATAACAACAGTATACAGGTATCAAACTAACAAGTGATTTTAATAAATTAGTGAACTTGGGAATAAAATAAAACTAGGCACACCTACACATAATACAGGCTTCAATGCAGCTACATCAGACAAGCATCGACTCGGTTTATAGGAACAAATGGTATAATCCGCCGTTATTCATATGCAAATTACTTCTGTATTTACCGTCGTATACACACGAGTCATCTATAACTTCTTTCGCAGTATATTGATGCCCACATGTGCAGATTTATTACTTGTTGTTTTCTTCACAAAAAATAGTGTGTTTTGATGTGCAAAGATGTGTTCAATGTATGCAAAAACTTTTATTAAGTTTGGGTTTAATTTCACTTCAAACTATGCAGGGATTGAAACTGTAATGTTTTAACACTTATGACCATCTGACCATCATTTGATGCCTCGGTTTTGTTTTTTTTGTCACTGTTTCTATAATTGTCTAAGCTTGCAGGTTGTTGTATTTTGCAGCTAAGTGTTAAATTAGGTGTTTCTTTTCATTCTTTGCTATGATCTCTTAAGTTATGGCATTGCAACCAATACTAAAAGATATCCAACACCCAAAAACAATACCTAATCAAGCACCTGCTTTGAATTTCAGAAGAAAGTTTAAATTCAGTGTGCTTAAAAAGATGAATAAATAAGAAATTGACTTTAAATGAATTTACTAATTTAAAAAAACATTTGTCTAGTATTACTGTTGTTTTTTAAAGTGTCAGATGACATAAATTATATATTGCTGTCATAGTATTAGTTTTACTGCATATTAAAAATGTAACAGGGAATAACCATCACAGCACTGACAAGAACTAACCTTTAGTCATAACACAACTAAGAAGAGTGTTTGTGTGTGTGTGTGTGTGTGTGTGTGTGTGTGTGTGTGTGTGTGTGAGAGAGCGAGTGCTTGTTTATTGATTGATGTCCTTTATCATCATGCCCCGTAAATGACAGGAATATTGTGGTATATGTGCACAGGCTTTATTTAACTACAGTAAGACAGAATATTCCACAAATATAATACATTTTGTGTACGCCTTTTGATAGTGATTTGTGTATTTCAGTGAGGGCTGTCGCATGTTAGAGAATCTGAACCTATCCTGGTGTGATCAGATCACTCGCGATGGCATCGAGGCACTCAGCCGTGGCTGCAACAGTCTCAAAGCACTGTTCCTCAGAGGCTGCACACAGGTATACACACAGACACACAAGGATGCAGGGGAATTCAACACAGAGTAGGCAGTATGAGGTAGGCAGGTACCTTCTAAGCAACGGAAAGTGGGACCAAGGTTTAGCATGGATGATCGTACCCTCTAAGCCAGGCCAAATTATCAAAAGCAACAGCAAGCTTCAAAAAGCTCTAAATTGTGTTTTTATTAAAGTCCTTTAATTATTAACATACAATTTAAAAAGGCTCAGTTGAATGTACTAATCAGAGTCTTATTTTTTTCTTTTGTTTGATTTAAAAAAAATTTATTTTGTAAAATATTTTGAATCCACTTTCTCGCTTCCACACTTATGGCTTGTAGGGTCTTGTACAGAGGATAGTTGAAGTGTGTGTGTGTATGTGTGTATATATGAGCATATGTGTGTTTTTTCAGTTGGATGATGCTGCACTGAAGCACCTTCAGAAGCACTGTCCTGAACTTGTGACAATCAACATGCAATCCTGCACAGTAAGGCTGTGTTCATTGTCCTATTGATGGGGGATTCAGTTGCACAGGGTACGTTTAGTTGTGGGTAGCACGATGGTGTAATGGTTAGCATGGCTGCCTTACAGCAAGAAGGTCTTGGGATCAACCCCCTTGCTCTGTGAGGGTATATGTGTGTGCAGTTTGTGTGGGTTTCCTCTGGGTGCTCCGGTTTCATCCGACAGTCCAAAGACATGCATATTAGGCTAATTGGATATTCTTGAGTGTCCCTAAGGGTTTAAAATGCAACCAGCTTACTTGTGACAATGGGAAAAAAACTCTGTAACACATGTTAACTGTATACAGAAAGGCCCCAGTAGGCCACTAGGTTTGAATGCAGATCCGTCATACTGTGTTAACACCCATAGGAGGCCATTTATTTATTTATTTATTTATTTATTTATTTATTTATTTATTTATTTATTTATTTATAACTGAGTTATAATTAAAATACGGAAGGTAATGAATATATTGGCGACACCTATTTAATGTGCAATATTCCTCCAGTGATGTTCTGTGTAGGTGTAGAAGATTTGTATATATATACATTATAATAATATTCACTGACAAAGTTTACTGGCAAAATTTTTCTGAGGTAATATTTCTTAAGTTGCGTGTGTCCTGAAGCAGATAAATTTTCATTTTAACTAAACAATTCTTCCAGACAGGCTCCTTTTTATGCATGATATTCCGTTTTATTTTATTTTTAACTGAAATCACTCATTTTTGACTTTATTAAAAATCTTATAATTGTGCTAAGGACAGTCGGTATCAGACTCAGTTCTCAGCTGTGGTTCAAATGTAGGTTTCGATTCTGTTATGTTCTTACTTGTGAATGCTGCATTTATTTTCGAGCCTCGTTATTATTTAATGTAATGCAAATACAACAGTAATGGGCTACTCCAAAAATTAGCTGATTAATTTTCATCTGTCTTTATTTTATAGCAGATAACAGACGAGGGTTTGGTGAGTTTGTGCCGCGGCTGTCACAAGCTACAGATGGTGTGCGTGTCTGGCTGCAGCAACATCACGGACGCCTCTCTCACTGCACTCGGCCTCAATTGCCAAAGGCTAAAGTAAGGCATTACACATGCACATGCATTTTCACCCAGCATTCGCTCATATTTTCTTTGATGTGCTTTTTTGACAATTGGTTAGGATCCTGGAAGCTGCCCGCTGCTCTCATGTAACTGATGCTGGTTTTACTGTTCTGGCGAGGGTGAGTGGATTTAAACACATGCATGCAAACATATTCCCATACAGTGACATTTACCACGTAATTTGAATTAAATGTTATTTTTTTAATATGAATCCTGTTAAATGTATTGTTCATCTTTTTCTCACTCTTTTTTTATTTATTTTTTTTCCAGAATTGTCATGATTTGGAAAAAATGGATTTAGAAGAATGTATTTTGGTGAGCTATGAGAAACAGTAACAGATCACTCGTCTCACATTGTTTTTGTTGGCTTTCTCGTGTGACAGTGCCAGATGACAAATGTCAAACATCTTGGCACTTTTTTGTATTATAATAACCTTTAATTACATATTAATAGGAATTTGTATGTTGTTCTTGTTTTTCCATGGGTTTCCTCCGGGTACTCCAGTTTCCTCCCACAGTCCAAAGACACTTGGCTAACTAGCTGTTCCAAATTGGCCCTAGGTGTGAGTGAGAGTGTGAATGGTTGTGCGTGTTGCCTTGTGATGGTCCAAAAAGCTGTTCAGAGCGTACCCCACCTTTGCCCAGTGTTGGCTGAGATAGGCGCCAGCATTTGTTCGACCCTGGTATTTTTATATGGAAATAAATTCCATATTTTTTTTCATACACCCTCTTATTTTATGAGGTTTGATGAAAAAATAACCCAGTTAAAATTTAGGCCTATAAAATAAGTCTGAGTGGCCCCCCAGAGCCCTTCATTTTTGCACATTTTTACTGAAATTTGGTGATATTTTAATTTTCTGTACCTTCAGTTTCTGGATCAATAATCCGTTTAACGTCTAATCAGACCATGTCAATTAATAATAGAATAGTTTTATTATGTATAAAGTGTAGTTTTATCCATGATGGCGTGTTTTATTAAATTTCATCAGGATGTGAACTTACACCATATTTCAATTATTTCATATAAAAGCAACATCTTTTAAAAAGTCTTATTTTAGTCTCTATGCAATAAATATATTGCTGTGAAAAGCCTAATTTGTATTAAATATATATCTCAAGACAGAAATATTGAAGCTGGCAACATTTTGAGACTATGGACTCGTGTGGTGCGACTAATAACTGGTAGCTTGTTCCATAGGCAATGTGCGCTGTGAGCAAAGCTCCATCCCTTCATACACAAGTTATAGTTATATAATACCGTGTTTCCCCGATTATAAGACACTTTTTTTATTTTTATTCGGCTCAAAAAACACCACAGGGCTTATTTTCGGGGTAGGTCTTATTTTGATTAACATTAACAGCAATTTCAATAATCAGGTAAGTGTATTTTCGGGGTAGGGCTTATTTTGGACCGTTCTGCTGAAGTAAGGCTAGGTCTTATTATCGGGGAAACACGGTAGTTCAGATACACTGTCCGCCAGTAACAGACACAATCTTATGCGTGAAAGGATTCATCTAATCCTCACAGAATCAACTTTTTAGGTGCACTTTAATGGTGTGAATCTCCTGTTCTACCACATCCCAAAGCTGTTCTATTGGCTTCAGATCTGGTCAATGGGAAGGGCAGTATAGAACACTGAAGTCATTGTCATGCTCATGAAATCAGGTTGAGATGACCTTTGCTTTGTGCCATGGTGCATTATTATGCATGAAGTAGCCATTACAAGGTGGTATATTGTGGCCATGAAGAGATACACATGGTCAGCATCAAGGTAATTGATTTGGTATTGTGTCCAAGGTGTGCCAAGAAACATTCCACACATCATTACGTTACCCCCACCAGCCTGCACTGTTGACAAAATGTAGTTTTGGGTCCATAGATTCTTGCTGTTAGTGCAAAATTCTAAACCTACTACCTGTGTGCCTCAGCAAAAATGAGGTTCATCAGACCAGGCTATGTTTCGTCTGTTTTTAACCTTTAACTGTCCAGTGCTGGTAATCCTGTGCCTACTACAGTCTCAGCTTTGTGTACTTGGCTGAGAGAAGTGAAATCCAACACGGTCTTCTGCTGTTGTAGCTCATCCTCCACAAGAACTGACATCTTATGAATTCTGAGATGCTTTTCCGCTAACCTTAATTGTGCATGTGTTTATCGGAGTTATTGTCACCTCTTGTCTCTCAACCACAAAGTGTTTCTGTCTGCAGAACTCCTGCACCCTGGGAGGTTTTTTCTTTATTGAACCATTCGGAGTAAACTCTATAGACTGCCATTGAAGAAAATCCCAAGAGAGCGAATTGGCCAAACTCTCATGGGAGGAAGGGATGGTATATGTTGACTTCCGCGTCACTCACAGCGATCAACCAGGCATTCACATGAGGGGGCGGATATCGCTTTCCATCCGTGTTAGCTCGCCTCCAAATACACATGCTCAGCAGTTCATGAAGAGGCGGGTGGCAGCTTCACATTTCACGGAGGGAGCAGGTGCATTCTTAAGCCCCTCCCTGGTTGGTGGTGGTTGTGTGATGGGTGGGAATTGGATACGACTAAATTAGGCGAGAAAATGGGGGAAATGGGGAAAAAAATGCAAGAGATCAGCAGAAATACCTAAACCAGCCCATCTGGTGCGGTGCGGTGCGGTGTGTGTGTGTGTGTGTGTGTGTGTGTGTGTGAGATTCCATATAGTTCAGTTGACAGTTCATAATGTCTGGCCTATCTTTTTTTAAAATATCTTTCCTTGTATAGGAACTTCTTTAGCTAGTTGCTGTTTTAATTTTTTGCTTTGTTTTTTCGGTGTGACTTTGCAGGTCACTGACAACACACTGGTTCAGCTTTCGGTCCACTGTCCTCGGCTCCAGGCCCTGGTTAGTGGTTTCTGTTTTGAATGTATGTTCATGGGTAATAGTAGTGTATGAAGAGCCTTCTGAACCATTACAAGGAATTATGAACTTTTTTCCCTTTGTGTGTTTCTCATCCTGCATGTTACAGAGCCTGTCACATTGTGAACTGATAACAGACGACGGGATTAGACACCTGAGCAGCAGTGTATGTGGTCAGGAGCGGCTGCAAGTGGTCGAGCTGGATAACTGCCCGCTGATCACCGACATCACTCTGGAGCACCTGAAGAGTTGCCAAAGGCTCGAGCGCATCGAACTCTACGACTGCCAGCAAGTCACTCGCGCTGGAATCAAACGTATCCGAGTGAGTCATCAAGTGCTGCACCACACACATTCTGAAATGTGACCCAGTCTGGCAAAATGAGTCACAGTGACCAAAAATTCAAAATTGAGTTAGCCATACCATTTAAAAAGCTTAGAGTTTCCTCTGTTAAATGGTATGGCTAACTCAATTTTGAATTTTTGGTCACTGACTCATTTTGCCAGACTGGGTCACAAATGAGATGGGATGTTTGTGGTGGAACAATTCCTCAATGGAATTTAATATTTACACGTCTTCATTATTCAGAATCTGAATAAAGGGATCTTAGAAGAAAACTAGTATGCAATTCACAATTTAGATGAATATGATGGGCGGCATGTTGGCGCAGTTGTTAGCCTGTTTGCATCTTGTATAGTGGACATGCCACATAATCTAAACCTAATAATAAAAAGATTTTAAAACCATGTATTACTCATTACAGCACTGATCACTGCTGATATGATTTTCTGTAAGAAAGGTTTATTTAAGAATTATTGAAGAAGTTTCAGGTGTTTGTATTGGCTAAAATTATAGGACAGAGGATGCCGAATTAGTCAGTTTCTCAGTAACATCATAAGCTGTGCCTTTTTTTTTTTGTTTTGTTTTTTTTTTTTATTCATTTTGTCTTATGAACAACCAGAGAAAGAAATAACAAAGGCTGGTGAACAACATCTCTCGTAATGGAAGTAATTGCAGGGACTACAAGCTGGAAAAATTACTATTTCTTCATAGAGTGTGTATCACACTACAATCATTACACCACCTAGGAAACAAATGTTCTCCACAACCACTGAGCTAAAAATAACTGGATTAAGCACTCAGCCTGTCTGCCTGCTCAGAAGCCGCCTGCCATATTACTAGTCCCAAAACATTAAGCTGTGTGTATACAATATTGCATACAATCATGTCTATATATTAAGAAAAGTGGTCAAGATGAATCTTTTTATAAATACTTGATAATTAAATTATGTAATAATTTGCTTCTTATGAGAAATTTTAAGTTGTAAGAAGTAATTAACTACTATTTTATATATAGACTTAGTCCTATATATATATATATAATATATATATAACC
>JAOUQZ010000028.1:10997127-11009089 GCA_028564935.1 Neosilurus hyrtlii
TATATATTTTTTTTTTTTATTATTATTATTTTTTTTTTTTTAAATGGAGGAGGAGCAGTATTACATGCAGAGGCAATGATTTCCCTTGCGGAATTAATACAGTATAGCCAAAAAAATAAATAAATTTTATTCATTAATATTTGCTCACATGAAACTTAGAGATACAGGAGAGGCGATACCTAATCTGCTTCTGAGATACTAGTCAACATCTGGTTTTCATGCTGTATTGTTACCTCACGTACAATCCTGTCCACACTCCCTCTGTATTTACTTTCAGTCATAGTCTTGGCCCAAACCCAACGGTCTGATGTAATCCTCTTACCTGTGTACTTGACTCAGTCTAAAGCTATACTTAAATACCTTTAGTTACCAGCACAGAACAAAATGAACTGTGTGTATCAGGGTTGTGTTTTTTATTGTGTGATAATGGGCAAGTTATCTGCATGAGTTCTGACATGCTTCTCATGTTTAATTAAGGACCCATTGAGTTCACGCGAGAATACCACTCAAATATTATAATATACACGCTGTCCATCATCTCTCTGGCTATTCCATACTGAGCTTCTTTCGTTTTTGTGTAAATACAAATCCAATTTCTGTACATAAACGTAAAGACTTCTGCACACTGTTATGAGCAGTGACGCTAAGAACATTAACAGTGCCACGGATTGCAGATCCAAAGAATTATAACATGTTTACATGTATATACTACTTTTCCATGAGTTATTAGTATGTTGGTAAACTGGTCTTGTTCATGCATGATTGTGTTGCTGCCCTGTGTCTTGGCAAGTTCACATTCCAGAGAAATAAATCTTCTCTTTTGTTTTAGATCTGCCCAAATTCATCCGAACTGTGCACCACTTAACACATGATCACTTTAAAGATGCATTTTGCATGAAAAAAAATGCCTCTGTAGTTATTAAAGGTTCAAAACGAGGATACTCCACCAAAAACTGTGATTAGGAACAATGCCGTGCGGTGGATCTCATTAGTTTTATATTTTCCTGCTCCACATGCAACAGTGCTCTTAAGGCAGCTGTGGGTGTTGCGTCAGTTGCAGGCAGGAAAGATTTTATTACAAGTGCTTTTCTCTGCTCTCAGTTTGAAATCCATGACCATGTCCACCTTATTTTTTTTTTTGTTCTGTTTTAGGTACGGTGCCCAGCCATTGAGTCTGAGTAAATTTGTACCACATCTGTGTACACTAACAGGAGACCAGAACCCTCAAGTATGAATTTTGTGTGTTGATCTGTGTGGGTCTGTTTGTTTCTCTGCGTGTATGTGGGTCGGTCTGCATGAGTGTGTGGTTCTGTGTGTATATGGGTCGGTCTGTATGTGTGTGGTTCTGTCTGTTTTTCTGTGTGTGGGTGTCTGTGTGAGTTTTCGATGTTTCTGTTTGTTCTGTGTGTTTGTGTGTAATGCAGTGGGAGCTGGTTCTGAGAAGAAGTGAAAGCAGGATTGGGAGAAATTGTAGCTTGTGGGAGGGTTTCAAGGTTAAAGTGAGGAAAAATAATCTTCAGGATGAGATCTAATCTTTAGGTAAATCCCCCAGAAGGAATTGGTAAAGTGGGCAGGAAAGTGGAACGTGTGCAGGTCTGGGTGTGTTTATGATCTTTGATCATTTTATAATGAAGTTTAAGTTTATTTTCAAGAGTGTGTGTGTGTATGTGTGTGTGTGTATCCCACAGGTACGGGAGACTGCTATAACGGCTCTAGTTGAAGTGTATCGGCATGTAGGCGAGCGAGTAAGGGCAGACCTGAGCAAGAGAGGACTGCCAGCTGCACGGTCAGTCTGTGTTACTTTCTTTTACTCTCACGCACACACTTCTGCTCTTTTATTTTTCCAAATCTATGATACCGTAAAACAGCCTCAGTCAGCAAGCTTAAAAGATTACAGAAGAAATTCATGTTCTTAAACCTTAAGATTTCAAAGTCTACAATAGATTTCAGTTTGCACAATTTCGTCCAGGATCTATGCAGTATTCTGATTCTGATTTGCCGTCATTATGGCACTTTTTACATTATGTGATTTGCAGTCTTTATTTTCACATAAGTTTTTTATTTTTTAAGTTGTAAAAAATTTCTATCTATCTATTGGGTATATATATATGGTTCGTGTATCTTTTGGTATTTGATTTTTTTTTTTTAAATGCTGATATTAAAAAAAATAAGAGTGCCTATTTTGATTTTTGTTTTAAAATGCAAGAAAACAAAACTGAAATACAAGGCATTTTACTTTTTGTTGGCCCCGCAATTTAAAAAATACTTTTCCTGCTGCCTGCTACCGCCTGCAGGATTTTCGCCACCTACTGTTCTGTATTTATTATTTTCTCGCATTTGGGCAAGTCCTAGCAAACATGGAGTTCATCATAATTTACTTTACGTGAAATATGCGACTGTGTTTTTCCGCAGTCATGTCTTCCTCCCTGAGACACACTTTTATTATTTCAGAAAGCAACGTACTTGTCCATGCCGGTCACGGTCAGTGTTGGCGTTGTTGTGAGTGCTTACACAAATGCGAGAAAATTAGGCAGCAGGTCTCCATTAAATAAAAGAAGAAGAAAATAATGACAACATCTGGTCTTTGGACACGAGAAAACTGCCCTTTTTCGTTTCTGCCTCTTTGTGATTTTGTATTTTGGTATGCTAAAGAAGAGAAAGAAAATCTAAGTATTTTTTAAATTGCGGGGCCAACAAAAAGTAAAATGCCTCGTATTTCAGTTTTGTTTTTTTGTATTTTAAAACGAAAATCAAATAAGCACTCTTTTTAATTTTTTTAATATCAGCGTTTGAAGAAAAAAATCAAATACCAAAAGATACACGGACCGTATATATATATACACACACACACACACACACACATATATACATACATACATACATACATACGTGTGTGTGTGTGTGTGTAGTACAAATTGGGGTACAACTAGTAGTAAAGCATTTCAGGTTGTGGGACTTGAAATTATTGCTTTCATGTTTGCTCAAGCAGTTGATGGTTAAATTAAGTTCAATTGGCCCAAAATCAAGTCTTGTTCTTGCTTGCAGTGTTAAAATGTGACTAGCAATATTATAGTGTGCCAAAGAAGAGAAGCAATTACAGCATGTATACATTAGGAACATGTCACAAGGATCTGCACTGCATCCAGTTTCTGTTGATATAGCCATGAAGTAGCTATTAATAAAGTGCCACTGATGTATTAATGATAAATGCTAATCATGAATTACCAAGCACATGCACAACACACATAATTTGCATGTAGTGACACCTACAAAACTGCATAAAAGTTCAAGTGCACAGACAGCTGCAAGAAGGAAATTCTGAATCTGGGTAAAGCTGAAACTGAACCGAACTACCCACTATCATACAAACAATAATAATCTAATGTAAAATATTAATGTAAAGCAAGTGCTAAATCTTCACTCAGATGAGGAGTCTAAGTTTTAAGCCTTTCATTTCTTATATTTGAAAGCTTAGTTTTATTTATATTAATAAAATGGTTGTATCTTTTTTTTATTTTTCATTTTCATTAATAAATGATAGCAATATTAAACAAATCATTTATGAAATGTTTTGACTACTGCAGGTGGCTTTGGATAAGTACATCTGATCAAATCCTGTGAACATAATTAGTTTAATCCCAACAGTCTATTCCATGTTTAAAATTCTCTCATTGTGATTTGAAGTTTTGAATTTGAAGATGATTTAATTGAGGTTTGTGTTAGTTGCCTAAGTTTATACTTGAATCAGAACTGATTCAGTATATCCTACTGGCTTCATATTCCTGATAAATAAAAATCTTTTGTTTAATTTTCCTAATAACCAACAATAATTACCTACAACTACTGGCAATGTTGAATAAAATATAGTATCCTGTTAACTAAAATGCTCCTTAAATTTCTTTCAGTTATGTAATAATTTGTTAAAGCTGTGGTTAGGCTTAAATATAAATCAGCTACCCCATTTATTTTTCTTTATTTTTTTTCCTGCTTACCAAACATTTACCCACAAGCCCATTTATATTCCTCCTAATAATTGAGGCTTGTTGTTAGTGGCGGTGTGTTGAACTAGAAGTATCAGCAATGTTGTTAGGAATTGAGAGCACCTCAGTGTCACTGCTCTGTTAAAACAAAAATATCTAGCCAGCAGCACTGGAATCTGGCACTGTTCAAGGAATAGGGACACGTAGTATATCTGGAGGCTGTAGAATCTTGTAGTGTATTTGCAAAGTAGACTAAGAGGATATAACTGGGGGTGAATGAGGATATATTGGATTAAAACACAGGCATCACTGCTCTATGATTCATAACAGTGTAATAGACATGAGCATACCTGTATTATTGCTCTGCAATGAATGTTCGGCTGTGTAACATGAGGTCAGCTGCTGTTTTTCGGGCATTTTTCCCCTTGACTTAAAGCTTTCAAAGTTCTTGAATATAATTGGAATCATTCTTCGTATTCCCAATCTTGGTCTTGCAACATTTAATCGAAGCATACCCAGGCCTTTGCATGCTCGGTCAAATATGGATTTTGTGAAGTAATGCATACCTGCTGTAGTGCTTTTGTGCTCAGTTCCAGAGATGCCACAGGCTGTTTGGAGGGATTTCAGCAGCTGGTTAAACTTTTTTGAGAGTTTTTGTGATGTGGATGGTGTGCGATGCAAGTTTTTTTTTCTTTTTATCTAAAAATTTGGCACTTGGATTCACCTCCAATATTTATTTACATTTTTTTTGGTGTAGGAGACGATGTTTAGTGGAGTTTATTAAGATTGCCACATATAATATTTTTCATGTGTTTGCACACGTGTGTGTGTTCATGACCAGGATCCACTGCTCTGGTCTTTTTTTAAACAATGTTACCTGTGAAGAATACTGAATGTGAGGATCTAGTAAAGTGGTGAAGTGTTTAGGAAAAAGTTATTTGTTCTTGAGTCTTGGACTAATAGACTGGACATGCCACATAGTAAAGTGTGGAATTGCCAATGGTTATCACTTCTGTCTGAAAGTCATAATTTTAAGTCCACTTCTTTTAAACTAAAGGCTTGATCTTATTTTCTTTGGCAACTGGCAGTGACTATGTATGTATGTATTTATTTATTTGTTTGTTTGTTTGTTTATTGAGTTGGTGACTGTCTCAGACCAACCACAACTGTGTATTTGATGTCGTAAATGACTCATAAAAACATAATCATAAAATAATGCTCTGATGTTCGGCAGCTAGGTCTGAGACTGTCTGCAACCAAGTCCCCAACTATCTATGATGTTCTCTTATCGACCACAACCATCTTAGACTGTCAGCAATGTAATTGTGGTGATGGCGGCCATCACCGTTTAGTAGATCATCGTGTGTAATCGTCCAACATTTGGAAACAGGTTTCAAAAAACTGGTTGATTGTCCACAAAGGGTGGATTCATCACTGACAGTCAGCGGTATGGTCAACGGTATCGGTCGAAGACCGATCATGCTCTCTCCGACCTAAAAATTGATCCAGTCGTGAGCATTATTGGGCCTTATCGCCCACATGAAATCGGGGCTTTACAATGAGCATATATTATATTATAGGTATTACAGCTGTAATGCACATTATATCTGCTATAAGTTGGTGACAGCTGGTAAAGGTGTGGAAACATGTGCATGCTTGTATTTTTGTCCTCCGTGTGTCAGTCATTTTCACTGGAATTCTGCTGCATCATGTCATACTCCATATGGCTGAATCTCCATGTCTGTGTCCTAATACTAAAGGTTCCATTAAGTACGTGAGACAGAAACTATGCCATAAGGAAACCATGAGGTTAGATGAGAAGAGGAAACATTGTGTTGACATGGATACAGACTGAAAGGCTGGACTTAAAGTTTGTGCCAATCAGAACGAGAGTAAAGTGGAATGACGCGGACAGAGTGAAGGAAGTTAAAGGAGGGAGGGAGGACTGTGTGTGTGTGTGTGAGAGAGAGAGAGATGGGGGTGGTGCCGTCTCCTTCGTCTTGTCTCCAAGCTGCTGTCCCCTCCCACTGGCGTGTGTTCTAATGAGGAGGCTATGTAGGGGAAATGGATCCTTTGCTTGTCACACACACACATACTGCTATGCAGTTTCTCTGTGCTGAGCACACGCTCATGCAGGATACTTGGTAGGAGTTTGTTGTTTTCTTTTGTTTTTTTCACCCTGTATACATATGAAGCAAGCTGAAGATGTCTGTGCAGGTGGGTGGGATTATTTTTGCTCCCTGACCCCTTTTTGAAGCCCTTTTTGGTTTTTTTCCTTCATGTTTCTATCCTCTGTAGTGAGCAGCTTCATCGTTGTTTCTTGTTCCCCCCTCAGAGGACTCCGGTGTGCTTTCTCTCTATCCCTTCACCATTTTGGAAACAAAGGAAAATAAGTGTTCAGGGCTGTGCTGAATAGGAATGGGAGCCCATCGGTAAACGTGTGCATGCGTGGTTAGCGTTTCTGCGTATGTGGGGATAACATGGCTGATCCGTATCGGCTGTGATCATTTTAACAGACGTGTGCTCTGTCCCTCTGTGCTCCCTTGCATGCACAAGCATGGAGTTGTGCACCGTGTGCAGAGACTCCTCCAGGCTTGCAATGACATTTCTCTCTTACATGTTATTTAAATTTCCTCTCTTAATATGGACAGGGTTCCGTATGCAATATGTATTATTGACTGTCTTTTTGTTCCCCCTCGACAGTGGGCATTTGTAGTTTTAGGTAATGCAGTTGTCTCTGCAGCTTTCATCCTAGTGGCATTGGTTAAATGCACTTGATTTAAATGCATTACAATTAATGTAAATATAGCTCTGTTGTTGATGCAATGTCAGTTTTCAGACTATGTTTAGGACAGAGATATGGAAATGAACTCTCACATGCTGTAGACATCCTTTTTTTTCTCTAGATATGAACAATATAAAAATAGTTATAGGTGCATATTGAATGAAATAAAGGTGATACTAAAAAATTAAATGGCTGATATTTGTGATATAATTTATGTTGAGGTAATGAATATATTTACAAGAAGGAGTATTTTGCTGGACGGCATGGGATAGATTTCTGCCTGATACATGAGACACTATGTGTGGAAGCTGGTTTAGCTTCCATTTCAGAAATACTTCAGTTCACCAGCTGATTTAAATAGACAGCAGCTACACACAGTGGTTACTAGTCTAACTACTTTCCATAAGTAGCCTGTGGTCAGCTGAGTTTATTCAAATATTGTGATTTATTTATTTTTTCTTCTTTTCTGTTAAAGTCATTGTGTAAATTTGTCTATTGGTTCAGGTGATTGTGTGTTTTTTTTAGTGTATTTAAAAGGCTGAGTAGGGAGTGCAGCCTGCCACTTTCGGTTTTGGCACAGTGTCCATTAGGAGATGGGTGCTGTGACTACAGTGTCATGGAACTGTCTCTAGGGATCTGTTTATTTGTTTCATTGCCATTTAAGTGTCATAGTTTTAGGTAAATTAGATTTAAGTGTTATTATATTAATGTTTTCAAAGTGTAATGAAAGAAGATTTAACCTTAAACAACAAAGAAGGAAGAAGAAAAATCTAAGCTGATTTTAATATTTACACCAGGAGTCAATGACTACTGCAACCACTTTCTCATACCTTTTACACGGTCAGTGCGAACTGTCACGTTAAATGATTAACATGTTCTTAGCTGGAGATTTCTGCTGTTGAATATAGTTTATATTGATGCCTTCGATGAATTGCACTCACCTTTCCTTCACCTTTGGCAGATTTAACAGGCTCTGCTAAACATTAAAGAAAGCATCATAGTTTTGTTCTACTCCAAGCTGAGAATTGGAAAAAATTAATTTTATTTATTTATTTATTTATTTTTGGAAATGTGGTATTGCAGCAGGCCCAGCAGGAGATGCTGTGTACACTTTCCTTCTTTTATTTTTACTTGTCGGGGTTGGGGTTGCACTCTTGAGAGCTCTTGTTTTTGTTATAGTTCAAATAGTCCAGTATATCAGCTTTTTTATATATATATATATATATATATGTTAGTTTTAGAATATATAGCTTAAAGTAATAGATTTTTTGTAGTTTCCAGTCAGGCTCGTTTTGCCTAAATCACTCTCTAGATGTTTTCCTACAAGATCTTTTAGTGCAAGGCTTACAATGGTAGCATGTAAGGAAAATAAAGATGTGAATAAAGCAATAAAAAAATAAAGCAGTAAATCTGAGGGCTCCCCACATGCACAAGGGAAGGTTCACACGTAATCATCAGGAGACTGAGATCAAATCCTAACAATTCATTAGTTTTAGGGAGCTACGGGAGCGATGCCAGCTGTGGGTGTTTGTGAGCTCACATATTCTCAAGTGGGGAGATGGCAAGTGTGTTTCGTTTCCCTGTGATGCAGCATGAGTTTGGAAAGAAATGTGGCCGGGTTAATGTGTCTTGGAGGAAGTACATGCCTTCACTCTCCCTCGTTGGTAGCTGGTGTATGGTCGCCGCTGGGTGGGAGTTGGCAGATGACCAAATTAGTGAGAAAATGTGTAAGAATGGCAAAGCTTATTATAATAAGCTTATGTTTATTTTGTTCTTTTATATTTTTGCATGTTTTTTTGTCTAAGACATCTAATATTGTGGAACATGCAAAAAACAAGTATTTTTGGTTGCAGCTGCTAGAAGCAGATTCCTCTCTGGCCCCACTTGTCTTTTTCTGTTAACTTTAATAATAAAGGGGGGAAAATGCTGTTTGTAATCATACAGAGCAGCGAGACAACAAAGCCTTTCCCTCTGATAGTTTTTCTAATACATTGCTTTACCTCTTGACTTTTCTAAAGCACTCACACTCAAAATGCTAAACAAATGTCTTCTCACCTTTTCTCTTTTTATTTAATTGTAAATGCAGTGTGTCTACCATAGAAGCCTTTATAGAAATGATAACATTAGGGTATTATCTTGATATGAACATGTAAATTTGCCTTGAAGTCGAATTAATGTCAAAACTGCTGTTATAGGAAATTATTCAGCTCCTTAATGTGTTTATTCAAACCTGAAGAAATTGTCAGGACTGCTTACTGATTCAACAAAATGAATTTACTTCAGTTTAAACGTTTTACTTTATATACCTACAGAGCTGAAGTGGATCTAATTTCTACTTGCAGCAAATTAACACCACAGTATTTCAGTGTATAATAGATGCTCTATAAATTGTACTTCCTCTTAAAAGGTTTTCTGAAGGGTCTGTATGAAGCATGTTTACATTTAGCAGTTAGAAATGAACGGGCTTCATTAGACTGCACAGGAACAGGATTTTATCCTGACAATCATGGCATCTGGTATTATAACCACTAATTATTGACTGGAATACACCTTCATGCATGTTGCCTGTGTGTTCTGAAATGTTCATGTCTCTTTTTTATTTTATTTTTTTCGTTACAGATTACAGACCATTTTAGGCCGGTTTGATGAAGTGTTGGATTCTGGAAACATGGCTCTCAGCTTCAGTCAAGGTGAGCTAAATGCTGGAGTTGTTCCATCTGTTGCTGTTGTTGAAGTAACAGTGCAGTGCAGCTCTTTCTGTAGTGTGCAGACTAAAAACTTAGATACTGTAGCATCTTTCATTTCTTTGGAACAAACACTGAATGCAAGCAGGATGTGTCTCCAAATTGGTGAGTGTAGAGTTAGCCTTGGTCCCATTCAGACAGTAGGATATATATGCAGGTGTTCAGATAGAAGTGTTATTCAGGGGGAAATCACCAGCCCAGATGCCTGAGATAAGCAGTCTAGGGCATTCCTTTTTTTTTAAAACTGGCCGGTGGATAAGATGGTTCAACAACACACAAAAAAAACCAAACTTGTTCCTTTTTTATTTTTATTAAACAAAGCTTTTGTATTTAGGTGTTTAACTCGAGTGTCTCATATCACTGCTCTAACCGTATCTCACTGCCTGCTTCGTTCCACACATGACTCCAAGTAGTTTTCCTGATACTCCTGTAGAATCCGTCTATTTATTATATATGCTGTTTATTTGTTGCGTGTGACCTCCTGCCAAACCCTGCTGACTTCAGATGAGCTGTTGGGTACACCCTGGACATGTGGGAGGGCTAACGTGCAGATCAGACCAAGCCAACAGATGACCATTTGCCAACGTCATGCTGTCAATGAAAGCATGTACCCCGAGCTTTTTTGGTATGTCACTGGTCAGACTCAACTCATCTTTGGTGATTCTGTCACTAAAAGAAATCTCTAATTGGGTGTTCAGATTAGTGAATAAGAACATAGAGAGAGATGAACCAAACAAAATAAAGCAAATGAAGTCACACACATTCATGCAGTTTCTCCTTATTTTCTGCCTCTGTTTCTTCCTGTCTTCTCCACAAACCAAGGGCTGAAAATGCCAGTGCCATATTCTTATTAGCTATATCCTCGTTTAAAAAAGGCTGTACGAAACCGTATGCGGTGAGTAGGAGTGAGTCATCTCCCTAATTTAGTTCTAGTTAATTCCCACCCATTAAGGATTATCATATGACAGCAACCAACCAGGGTTTAGAAGCTTCCTCCGAAGCACTTGATGCCAGCCATCCCCAATATTCAAACTGCTCCACATGCATATTCAGGAACAGTGTGACATACATTAGCTCACAGGTGCCATTGATTGGCTAGTAACACGTGTAAATGACAGGAAAGAGATCCTATGTCATCCTTCCATCCTGAGATCTTGACCAGTTTCCATCCTGAGATCTAGACCAGTTTGAACCTGTAAACACTTTGGTGATGGTGGTGCAGCTTGCTGCTAGCACTCGGGAGCCCACGCGCAACATTTTTGCCTTCTGAGGCAACAGAGCTGTGCCACGAGTCCGTGGACATCTGCTTGGTGTGTTCCAGGCAAATAGCCATCTACACATTATCAACCTCAGGGAAATTTAAAGTAGCCTGTTGATGTAATTAGCATGATTCTGGGTTTAAACTCATCCCCCGAGTATATTTTCCCCCGTTTTAAAAGTTTCTCTATGGGGTATTTTATTTCTGAAAATCAAAATGCCATTTTAAAAAGGGTTTTCTGTAATGTGTATTAGAGCTGACAAAAACACCCCAGAAAGTACTGTCGCTCATTCTTGCATGGCTCAAACCTCAACCCCTTTGTTCCCCGAGCCACGTCTGTTCTTCCCCACAGGTTGATGAAGTGTGTCCGTGCAGAGTTTGTGGGTTGGCAATTAACTAAATACTGGTGTGACTTTAGAAGAACATGTCTGATGTTTATTCCCTTGATATTTATCTTTGTGGTTACAGTTATAGATTGCCTTGATAAAGTGTGGTGGAGGTGCTATTTGTGGCTTTTTTTGTAGGTTATGCTTTTATTTTTGTTGATGGAAATTCCATTTATATCACAGAACAGTTTGAGTTTTTTAACACCACACATCTGACAGGAGTGCTGACAAATATTTTACAGCGACTTGTATGGTGGACACTTTACATGACGTCAGCCTAATATTGAACAAATTATGAATATCTATTTTAAAAGAAAAATATATTACAGGACGGGGTGATATGACCTAAAGGTTATAATGCAATACTTTGAGAAACTTCCACTATTACTATCTTTGTCATGATGTATTGTGCTATGAAAATAACAGAGGGGAAAAATAGAGTTCATGCAGACTATTTCTAAGTTTTCCAATGCCAAGGGTCCAGAGCTCTCAGATTGTCTTATACACACCTGAAGCCAGTTCAAAAAAAGCGGCGTAGTGGTTAGCACATCCGCCTCACAGCAAGAAGGTCCTGGGTTCGATTCCCAAAAGATGCTACGTATAGTGGAGCACACATGACACAAGACATGCTTTTAAAAATATAAAAATAAACACTGAAAAACTTATAATAAACTGTTTATCTTTGTTATGCGTGCACTGTGTGTGTGTGTGTGTGTGTGTATATATATATATATATATGTATGTATGTATGTGTATATATATATGTATGTATGTATATGTGTGTGTGTGTGTGTGTGTGTGTGTGTGTG
>JAOUQZ010000028.1:11011265-11035808 GCA_028564935.1 Neosilurus hyrtlii
ACATACTAAAACAGTTATTCACCTCAGGGTTAGTGATAATCAGTGAATAGTCTCTTCAGTGTTGCATCACTTCACCTTTAGCAGATGATTATTAGACATGCGGGATCTTTAATGTTATTGTGTGTATTATTTGACATCGCCCTGGCATTAAAGGAATGGAACACTTTTGGCCATGCTGAAATAATTTAATACTGCACTCTGTGGACATGTGTTGAAGTTGATTATTGTCCCAGAATATTTTATGCCATATTAGTGCCAAAAAAATCAATAGTTAAAATACTTTTTTGAAGTAGCTGCTGACACTTTTGTCTAATTTGGATAGAGTTGAAGAAGAGGCATAGTTATTCAGTGAACTTGTCCAGTGAGCTGCAGGAGGGGGAGAGGGTTGGCGAGAGCTGTGCCTGTCACTGCTTTCCCTGACACTGTGTGACCGAGAGAGAGGAAGGGAGTGAATGAAAGAGCTACCTCTTTTCAGAAGCAGTGTAGCCATGGCGTGGTGGTGGTGGTGGTGACGATGGTGAGTGCATATCCGTTTATGGCTTTGTGATTCTGATGCAGAGTCGTATTTTATAAAAATTGTCTCTCCTTCTCCGACTTGTAGAGCAGTTTGTATTCATTTAGGAATTTACTAAAAAGTTGGTAAATTTGTGTGGGTTATTATCGTGTTTGTGCGTCAGTGGCTTACATCCATGCAGAGAGAAATGTTTTTATGCAACCTCGCCATCACAGCTGTAAGCTATTAAATATTCTTCTTTTGTAGCCTGATATAAGACTTGTTTGAAAATAGGTTTGTGGGTTGCATATCGGTGCTGTCTCTCGAACGTTTACTGTTTGTGTGTGTGTTTTGTGCTTTTCCTGTGGATGAGCTCACTTCCTGACTAACAGATCAGATTAAATTGCTGGGTACAGCACAGATAGCAGAGCTCGAGCCTTCAAGTCCCCCAACATGCACTACGTCACAGCATATTCACCATCATGGAGCGTCGTTTACCCTCTCTGTATCAGGGCTAATGCGTGTTGATATTCTCAAAAAAAATCCCTGATTTATTTGCACCAGCAAAAATGCTCTTTGCTCTGGATTAGTGTGTCAACTCAACTGTGAGAAGGTGAGCTGGTGCTTTAGGAGCTGAATGTCTGATATTCTTTCAGGGATTGATTATAAATTGCGTCTTTTTTTGAATGCATTGAATTTTGCACCAACTGCATTTTGCTGTGTATTTTTAGCATGGGATTGTTTGAAACTGTGTTATTTTAAATTCAGACTGTTTTCTTGCTGTATCATTGCTTATAATATTCGATTTCAGTTTGATGTTTCAGTATTTATTCATTTTAATCATGCAAGTTCTTTTTAAATATCATTTTCAGTACTAGCCAAAATGAAGCAAGTTCTGTTATCCACACTGCTTTTGAACTGAATCCCAATTCCAGGAGGCATATGGACTCTCGCTGTTGTCATAGAAACAGCCTATGGAGACGTGCCAGCTTCCCCGCCCCTGCTCTTTTCTCCTTTTCTTTTTCTCCTCTTCGCCCAGTACCCACTTTCTCAGACCCTCACCTCCTTTAATCTCTCTCTTCCGCTCTCTTGTTTATGCTTTTCATGATCCGGGTTTCATTATTTGGTTTGTTTGGACACGCCCTTCTCAGGCAGACAATGGTGGATTATACTAGTATGCTAATAATGCTAATGCTACAGCTTGAAACACAGAGGTCTTTCATAGAATGCTAGAAGGATCAGCATTAGTAATGTTGACAGCCCCTGACCTAAAATGAGGGTCACGTCTGTCCTCTGACACACACACACACACACGCAGTTATAAACAGCATGATTTCTAGGGGTGTGACTGGCCTGTTCCACCATCCCTGTTATTATGTCACTTGTATAGGTTACACTCTTCTCTGCTTTTTGAATGTGTGTGTTGGCTTGCTAAGACAGGAGTGCTGCATTAATGCCTATTAGCTTAGCTTTCTCCAGACAAAATGAGCTCGTTGATATTCACCAAGCATTCTTCAATCTCCATGCTTACTGGCTGGTAAAAGGTGATGTCATCACTCTTCCTATTGGTTCTTTGAGCATCGTGTGAAGGAGGAGTTGTGGGGTGTGAGGAAGGGAGGAGGCCGAGGGAGAGAAAAGAGTAAAGGTGAGCAAGAGCGCAGTCGAGTGAAAGGGAAGATGCTAACGGAGTGTAGGGTGGAGGTTTGTCCGGCTCCCGCTACGTTTCCTTCACACATTTTGTCACTGACTGACCTGCTGTCATGTGATCATTGGTTTGGGCGTTGATACGAGGGAGAGGGTGCAAGACCGCTGATAGGCATGAGGCGTCTCATCTGTAAAAGCATCTGTGACTGTAAGTGTTCCTTTAATGCATTGTCCAAATGCACTCTGTGTGTGTGTGTGTGTGTGTGTGTGTGTGTGTAGTGAGGATATCATGGAGTAGCGAAGCCCTGCGTGAGTATCGATCATGGAATAGGGTGTTGTCCATCAATTGTTGCCATGGAGAACAGTGCACTGTTTCTTCAAGCTCTTGGATGTCTGCATTCCGCTATCCGTGTATTTGCTCTGCACAGCCGGAGTGTGTAGGCGTGTGGGGGATGTTTGAGATGTAGCAGCAGTCCTCTTTGTTTTAGCTCTTTGTGATTGAGTGTGAAGTATAAATTGTAAGCTGGAATTGTGCAGATGTGTGAAAGATTGACTCTAATGAGGGCCTGGAGGAGAAACTGGTCATCACTGATCTGAACTCTGTTTGCTTCAGGACTGTTAGATGCAGAGTGGAAGGGCTGCATCCATTCAGAGACTTCTGTGCGCTGCTTCTTTTAATGAACCAAGTAAATATCATGCAGGCATCAGTAATTAGCTCAAATCAGGTGTGTTAACTGAAGTAGATTGTAGACAAGTGCAGTGTTTTGCTCCTCGGAGCAGGGATTTGACCTGCCTAGTCTATGCTTCAAATGGTTATAAATGCTTTTAGATTAATTAGTATTTTATTATGTTTAAAAGAGATGTTGGTTAGAGATCAGAAGAGGCTGTGTTGATTAATTTATTGCTGCATATTATGATTGCAGCATGCATTGCAGCATTGTTAAGTGCACGGAGATCCTGTGGTCATGGGTAAAGAACAGCCTTAGGGGTGGACAAATGATCAAATTAGCACACCAGGCAAGTAAGACTTCCTGTGTCATTGCCCTGTTCTATGTTTTGGATGCTTGGAAACGTCTGACTGGGCATAAAAAGTTAGTTAGTAATGTAATGCTATTTCATGGCAAGGTAGTTAGGTGCATTAAAGGGTTAACAGACTTCATTCCTGGAGAAAGGATTGCCCTGTGTAGCCCCTATCATTATTCTTTTTCAACAGACATATCAGTAAATCGGTAGCCAGCGTTTTGGTTATGCTTGGCGTTGTTTTGTTTTCACATTGCATATAAATAATTTTACTAGTGTTCGGTTGACATTTTTTGCCACTCCTTGTTTGAATGAGGCCTGACTACATGTACTCACTGGAGTGTTTCCCTACATAACAGCTTTATGCTGCACAAGGCACTTTTGTGGTTAAGACCTTGTGCAGTGGTCTTAGTACAGTGGGAGTCTAACAGAGATTCAAACCCACAACCTCTCGATCATGAGCCCAGCATCCCAACCGCTACACCACCGGCCCCCACAATATGCTTAATACACACAATAAAAAAAAGTTGTACCACCAACCAGATTGTACTTTCTCCAGTGTGAATAGTGCAGCGAGTCATGCTCGCTGCCTGTAAAGCATCCAGGTGTATCACACCACAGTGAGGTGTAGTGTGTTTATTTGAATTATATTTATATGAATATTATTTGGTTAGTGAACCCATTTGTTCTCCAGACAAATAAACAACAACAACAAAACTGTTGGCCCCGATACAAACTCTACTTGTCTCTGATGCCCAGGCTACTGATTTTCCACACTGGCTCCTGTACAGCTTTAACTGAACTTTAGATCGTGTTAATGTCACAGTGTGTTCAAATACCCCCAGAAATTTGGAGCTGCCTAGATTGATTTATAAACATGTTTTATTTGCATTTTACTTTGTAATAGCATGTCTGTTGGGGCTTTATAAGAATAAAAACCCTGCTGGAGCGATGTGTCACAGACACCAGCTTACTTTGTGTTCAGTATTTATGGCCAGTATTTCAGTTCCATCTTCCTGTGTTTCCTTTCAGATCGTAGCTTTGATGATGATGACTCGGTGGATGGTAGCCGACCCTCGTCAGCCCAGGCAGCTTTCAAAGTCCCCAAAGTGCCGAAGAAACCTGCAGATTCAGCCAGCAGTTCCAGAAGACCCAGTGCTACAGGAGCCACCAAAATGAGTGAGTACACATGTTACTCCGATTTGTATCGATTTTCTCCTGATGTTGCCCCAAAATTTTATACCAGTGTTACACTGATCACTGCATTGTGTACCAATGTTACTCCTGTTTTTCCTCATGCTTACCTGAGTTTACTCTGAAACACTTTCTCTAAGTTTTCCCTCAAATTCTACAGTGTTCTCCCGTGTATTCACTCATGTGCCGATTTCCTCTAATCATCGGAATATGATCAGGCCAAATCGGGATCAAGATTTGTATTGTGTGAGAGCACCTTAAGTCCTAACATCAGGAGTCGAGGGTTTAGTGGACTTCACCATTAACCATACTTCTATGGGAATGGCATGGTTGTCATAAAGGGGGCAGATAGCCCTGGGTTCCTCTTCATGGTACTTTAGTAAAACTCTTAATCCCAAACTGCTCGAAGTCTGGCTAGTGATTTAAGCCTTGTTTCCTGTTGGTGTTTCTGGAATAGGTTACACTGACTTTACAGCACTATTATCTTTCCTTGAAAGCCTCTCTTTAGCTATGACATTAAGGATGACTTGTGCCAGAACGTTTCATGCTTAAAAGTAAAAAAACGGCCCCAAGCGGCACATTGATTGCAAGTTCGAATCCAGATTGATGCCACAGCCATCCGTGACCGGGAGTCCATGGGAGCTAATTGGCCGAGCTCTCATGGGAGGGAGGCATGGCACGCTCACTTCCCTTTTACTCACATCGATCACCAGCCAATCATGGGCGTCTGTGAGCTCAATTGTACGAGGGGGCGGGTGAGTGTGTTAGGCCACCCCAAAAAACGCATGCGCAGCAGTTCGAAAAGAGGCAGGTGGCCACATTGCATGTCATGAAGGGGGCATGTGCTTGCTTACGCCCCTCCCTGGTCGGTGGTGGTCATGTGATAGGGAAGGCAATAGTTCATGGGTGGGAATTGGATACGACTAAAAGTTACAGGAGAAAAATGGGGGTCGGGGGGGGGAGGTGGGGGTGGAAAACAAAATGCTTCAAAGATTCTTAATTGCCTTTCATTCAGTATTAAACAAAACTGAGTTACTTTCCTACACACGTTAGCGCTCTAAATCACCTTAAGGTTTCTTGGATAATAAAAGTGTGTTTATATATCAGTAATTCTGCACTCTACAAATATTTGCTCACAATATTTTTTTAATGTAATTCATGTTTAGATGTCCTTGCCACCCCCATTCAAGTCTGCTGTTATTTCCATTTTTTTTTTAATCAAACATTTTTAGTTTGTTTTATATTTATTTTGTTTATTTTATCAGTTCATTTAGTTCATAGGGAAGGTGTGAATAGTTCTAACCTGGCCACCAAGTTTCTGTCTGAGTCCTGTGGTTGTTCTGCACTGCATCGGTTGAAAGAGCGGCAGAAATCCTGGATGAAAGCTGATGCTTGTAACTGTGTACCTGTGGTTCAGGCTATTGCTGTGTGCATAGCTGTGAGTGGTAAGGCAGTATGCTCCAGATCTGCCTCAATGGGATGCAGTCATGTTCCAGAGAACACTCAAGGTTTAATGGAGGGCTCTAGAACAGAACTGGGTCTCGGAGATACAGGGGAATTTCTTTTGCTCTGTCAGCTGTTTGTTTTTATCCAAACTGACCTGATGCTACTGAGCAGTTGAGGGTTAAGGTTCTTGTTCAAGGAGTTAAGTGTGAGTTAAACACATGACCTTCCAGTCAATAGACCAAAAGCCTTAAACTCACAGTTCCAGAAAGAGATGATTGAAGCGATGAGGTGAAAGTCAACCTTCTGGTTTTGATTTCTGAGGGCACTTGGTTAAACTCACCACATGAATCAAGTAAATCTCTGGTTTAGTCGAAGTGCTACAGATACAAAGATCAAATGCCGTGTGAGGTTTATTCTTTACTCGCCAGACCTTTAGATGAATCATTCCTCTTTTGGTCTTCCCTGCTGTGTTAGAAAACGTCATGATTTTAAGTATAAAGACTGAAGTTTTTTGTACTGCTTTAGAATAAATGTACATCTCAGCTATGAAAAGTGGACGAATCTATATTTTATTTATTAAAGTGTTTGTGAGTTTTCCACATTTCTCCTCTCATTCCATCAAATGTCAATAAAATATCTGCAGAGAAGAGTAACTCAGATCTCTGTGAATTCAAACAAATAACATAGCTTAAATATAAGGCCTAAATATTTTCTAATCAGCAGAAAGCGCATGCAGTTGTGAGGTGTCGGGCTCCCAAGTGGCACATCGACAAGGTGTCTGGCCATTAACCTGGAGATCGCAAGTTCGAAACGCAGCCATCTGCTATCAGAAGCCAATGAGAGCTAATTTGCCGAGCTCTCACGGGAGGGAGGGATGGCATACATGCTCCCCTGTCACTCACAGCAATCACCAGCCAATCCATGGGTGTCATTGAGCTTGTTCGTACAAAAGGGGTGGATATCACTTTCCTTCCATGTGTGTTAGGCCACCTCCAAATGTACATGTGCAGCAGTTAGTAAAGAGGCAGGTGGCAGCATTGCATGTCACAGAGGGGGCATGTGCATGTTACGCCCCTCCCTGGTTGGTGCTGGTCGTATGTGATAGGAAGGCAACACTTTGGCAACAATTGGCTGTGACTAAAAGTAGGGGAGAAAAAAACAAGGGTGTAAGGTATGAATTCGGGACCCAAAAAAAACAGCTTTGAAAGGGTTGTTCTTTTAAAGTTCAAAGATTATAATATCTTTGAAGGAAGTCACCCACCTTAATCTTTGCCTGGGCGCTGAAAACGTCAAACCACACCTTCAACTTCAGCACGCACCCACCAGCATGTACCTATGTTTAGGTTGTGTCGTGGCAGACCCAGTTCAGTTCACCAAGAGGCATGGATTCAAAATCAGGAACAGTTTTATTCAGTCGGAGTGAAAAACAGCAAAGTGTTAGCAGTAGATCTCCAAATGAGCACTCAAAAACCCACCAAACCCCACTCAAGGATGGGTGTATATATACTGTTAGTTCTGTCGTTTAAAGTTTCTGCTACCATTAATTCCTTGCTTTCAGAGAAGACAGTGGCTGAGAGATTGTTTACTCCAGGTGTTGTTAAAGCTACATGGCAGACCTTGTTTTTTTTTTTCCCCCCACTCTTCTGAGGCCTCAGCAAAGGCCTGAGCCTCAACGAAAGGCCTACGCACTTTATTACGCATCGTCTTATTTCACATTAATCATCAATTAACAGTTCAATTACATAAGTTTATTAATCATAATCATTACCAATCATAATACAGGTTTACCAATCATAACCATTAACAGTCATAATACAAGTTTATCAGTCATAATCATTACCAGTCATAATCATTAACAGTCATAATACAAATTTACCAATCATAATTATTACAAGTCATAATACAAGTTTATCAATCATAATCATCTTGTGTGCCAACATTCTATAGGCCTTGCTTCTACAGTCGCCACTTCTCATGTAACACCACCCTCCAACTTGAGTTCAGACCCGCTTTCATAAGGACTCTGACAGGCTTTTAAATTTTTGCCATTCATTTAGTTAATTAAAATGCTTGTCAATGTGGATGAGTTATGGCACCCATGGTTTAGAAAAAAATACACTTTAGGTATCCTTTTTTTATTCAGTTTATCAGTTGAATTGACAGATTTTTTTTCTTTGTGTTTGATTGATTTTAACTAGAGATATTGAATAAAAATAGCAATTATTCAATGAGTTCTCACAGTAAATATAAATGTATTACAACTGACTGTAAGTAAATGTTTAAAATGTTTTCAGAAATACTTGATGAAACCAATTCTAAATTTAAATTGAGTCTGTTTGAAATCCCATCCACACTGCCTTTATAGCAGGATTACAATTGTAGTGCTAGAACAATGCACTGTAAACTGATGTCAAAGGTGAGATGAGGATATTCTCCTGCCCAGCTGCTCTTCTCTGACTGATGTATGAAATGCCTGGGAGGAAAAAAGCACCACAGTGACTGCTTTGGCCAGCTGCCTGCTTAGTTGTGGTTGGGAAAACATGTGGTAGACGATATATGTAGGGCTGATTGGGAGCAGAGTTTCCTTTAGTACTATGTTTAATATCCAGCATTGGTCGTTTTGGAAATAAAGATTAAGTGTTTTCATGTTTCAGTGGGTTTTTATATTTCTGAATATGCTTTAAATCTGAATAACCATGTTGTCCAGCAAATGATTTAGAGCCTCAGGTCTTTAGGTCTGAGATTGCATTGTTTGCTGTTGGTACGGATGTTTACGCTGAATTTGCTCAGGTTTGATGACCATGCCTATTCAGCTGACATTTATCCGTCCCACTGTCTGAGCTCTGAGCTGCCGATGACGTGCATACTCGGGGGCTGATGCCCCTCGGGACCTGATACAGGCATCTTCATGAAGCACAGACAGGACGTCTATTATAGACTGAATGGTGGGTGTGTGGGGTTAGGCACATGTGCGTTGGAAAAGCTTGTTACACACACTTTAAAAAGTGTCTCAGCCCAGAAATTGTAACACAATGTATTAAGGCAATGACAACGTCCTCAACTTCCATATGTGCTGCACAGAACAGAGGGAACCCCTCTTCTGGCCTTGCTGTGGTTTCCATAGGAACACTTCAGTGTGCTCAGTTTCTATGGTAACAGCCACAACCGCCACTCACCTCTCTGAGGAGGCACAGTTCAAAATTAATTCTCTCTTGGAGAGCATGTAATTGTGTAAGAGTGAGGAGAAACTTAAATATAAAGTATTATTTTTATTTAAATTTTATTTATTTTTATATAATAATAAAAATTATTGTAATTTATGCATTGATACCTGAAAATCTAATTCTGAGGGTTTTGTTCAGATTTTTTTAGATTGAAAGAGTCACAGTTTTGATTAAAAGAATGCTGGAATACATTAAATGTAATATTTTATTATGATTGATAAAAAAACAAGCAGTACTTCTACAGGAAAAGCACTAGAAATAGAAATGTGTGATTCATCTTGTATTGTTTTGTAATTGCGTTTTGGTACCTGAAGTGAAAACAGGTAAAAGGGTGAGATAGTGTTGGATTGTAGTCAGACATCCTGGTGGTTAAACTTCCTGCTTTAAAAACCTCAAGGATAAAATGAGAAGCTAAAAGATGCTTTCTCTACAGGTGTGTCTAAAGAGGGAGCTGGAGCTGTAGATGAGGAGGACTTCATTAAAGCATTCACAGACGTCCCCACTGTTCAGGTATGACACACACACACACATTTGTATAGTGTATGACACTATATATATTTTCAAGCACACTATACCTGCAAATATTCAGAAACGGTTAATGGAAAAAAGCCTGTATAAAATGATGTCTACAGGTACATGATGTAAGCGACTGTTCTTTTGTCCTCCTTCTTTTAGATCTACTCCACTCGGGATCTGGAGGATAACCTGAACAAGATCCGAGAGATTCTTTCTGATGATAAACATGACTGGGATCAGAGAGCAAATGCAGTGAGTGTTTCCTACATCCTGCATACACTCTGTAGATATCTTCTCATCACAGAAATATAATGACTTATTCATGCACACAGACATTCAGTCGTTTTGGCTGCCCTGTTTACTCACATGCCATTTATACCATTCACATGATTGTGTGGTATAAAAATTCAAATAAAACAGCTAATCACTGTCAGATTCGTCTTTTCTTCTTCAAACCTTCTCAACATAGAGCATAACAAATAACTAAATGCATATTTTACTATTGAAGTTTTGGCAGCCTTAAGGGTTACTTTGGTATTTGAATAGCCGTACACACCTGTAATAAAATACACATATTTGTACCCTCCACACTGAGATTGTAACGGTATCAGATCAGGCAGAGCTCCTTGAGAAGTCTACTCCACAGTAGCTTATTTACATACTGCATGGAATTACTGAGATTCAGTGTGTCATATTAAAATACAGGGAGTCCCAGTAAAACCTCCCACATTTCAAAGGGAAATGAAACGTAAGTGTTAGAGATTATCAAATGATTATTTTCACACATTGAACTTTATTCAATGTTTTTTATTTATTTATTTATTTTTTGCTATACTGTATTAATTCTGCAAGGGAAATTTTTGCCTCTGCATTTAATCTGCAAAGTGAACACACACGCACACACTCAGAGCAGTGGGCTGCCACACATTATTGTGCCAGTTGGGGGTTTGGTGCTTTGATCAAGGTGGCGGAAGGTGCAGCTCACACACTGCCACACATTTTTTTCCTCGGTTTTATTTTTTGGGATAATCGAACCAGCGACCTTTAGGTCCCAAACCCAAACTTCTTTAACCCGAACTTCCATTAGGCCACGGCTGAAATGGCTCAATGGGTAATGTCGGTTGGAACGGCAGCCATCTCCTGCTGAATAGCAACCTTAAGGGCATCGAGAGTTTGAGATCGATGATTATACACTCGTGATTTAAAGAAGCCCCACAGAAAAAAAAATCACAAAGGGCGAGGTCAGAGGAATGGGCTGGCTACCCAACATTGCCATGCAATAATATCATCTAATCCGGTAACATTTCTCTCAGCACTTGCAGTGATGTTTGAGCTGTGTGTAGCTCCTTCTTACTTAATACACATCAAGTTCAAGCTTCTAGTTGGGGTTGGGCTACAAACAGACCTTAACGCTGCTTCTCCTGCCTCACTAAGTTTCATGTGGGCGAGTAATACTTTAATTATCCTTTAATTAAAAAAAAAAAAAGTTTTGTTTTACAAAATATATATATTTGTTTGTTTGTTTGTTTATTTTTTTTTTTACTTTTGAAAGGGGAGGGTTTTTTGAGGGTCTCCTTGAATATATATCTGGTATAGATCTAAGTACAAGCAAGTTTAAAAACCTTTTACCTTCTAATTTATTCATTGGCGTGTCTCATCGTTATCCCAAGAGCTGCTACATGCAGGATAAAGGTTAAAAATGTGCTATCTTCAGATTGTACACAATAACCTTAATAACCACCCCACTCTCCGCAGATCACATGTCACAGGACATTTTAAATGCAGCAATGATATTTGCAGTGCTTGTGCTCTACTTCTGGACTCTGCACGTTTGTACGTGTTTATGAATGAGTCGTCTGCGCTCCTGTTCCTTTCAGTATTAAAGATTGCAATCTTCCCTTTGTATTATTGAATCTGCTACTTGCGCAGTAATGTAATCTGCAGTGTAAGGTATTTTCATGTCTATGGTTCTGAACAAAAGCAGGTGAGACGTGAGGACTTTTCCCACACTTATTGTGAAACTTACGTTTCACACACGTATTGTTTTCATAAGAAATGTTTAAATTACCGGTTTCCCAGAAGGCTTTAGTACTAAGTGGGATCATTACAATGTTGGTTACAGATGTGTCTAAAGCTTTGGAAATATTGGGCCTCATGTTCACATTTGCTGTTACGGTCTAAGTTTAATTGTCTGTGATCAGATTTGCACGTTAACTGAACTGTCTCTTTTCATATCAGTTGAAGAAGATCCGATCTCTGCTGGTCGCTGGGGCAAAAAATTACGACTGTTTCTATCAGCACTTGCGCCTGCTGGACGGAGCATTTAAGCTTTCAGCTAAAGACCTGCGATCGCAGGTGGTGCGAGAGGCCTGCATCACTGTGGCGTGAGTGACTGACAGAAAAGCTTTATTTCAGAGCAGCCGCTGTACTCAGCATGCTGAGGTCATCTTTCACATAGCCGCCTAATTAAGGGGTTGAAAATAAGTGACAGAATAAAGGAGTGCATGGCAATTAATTTGCTTAAGTATACCAAGCTGGAAAAAACATGTTAGATATGATGAGTGAATATTTGCACTAAAAGGTTTTTTTCTGTTGTGATATGTCAGCACTTGTTTTTTTTGTGTAGGTGTGTGTGTAATTTATTAATTTATTTTTGTGGTGGTGTTGTCTATAGGCACTTGTCCACAGTGTTGGGGAATAGGTTTGACCATGGAGCAGAAGCCATTGTTCCTGTGCTGTTTAATCTTATTCCTAACTGTGCAAAAGTAATGGCAACCTCTGGCACCGCAGCAATCCGCATCATTATACGGGTGAGGGACCCTCAGTATTAACATGAGTATTGTACGTGTTTGGAAAGTGTGTGAGTTCATTTAATGTGAAATAAATTAAACACTGCTCATTTGATGGTTCCCAACATGAAGCAGAGGGCTGATACCATTTTCCAGTAACGGCACATCCAATGTTTTTTCATCATTTACCACAGGCTACCACAGGATTACCCCCGCAATGTATTAGAGAATGATGTCATATTTTTTTATAGTTACATTTAATGTTGTGCAACATCTGTGAGACAAGTTAGTTGTTGCTCTTTTCTCTTTTCATCTATCTTGAAGTTCATAAAATGGAAAAAATTTAACCTTTGTCATGTCATCAAGAAGCACAAACTCACCTTAGTGGAATCATTACAAAGTGCCGATACTAATGACTCCTTCCACTGAAAGTTTAGACTATATGGTGCATCCACCATTGCAATTCCCTTTGATTTGATTCAGTTATTACTGACATGCATGCAGTAGTTTTGTCATAGGATTTAATATATAATGTTTGTATGTTTTGTTGCAGCATACACACGTGCCACGACTGATTCCTCTCATCACAGGAAACTGCACATCAAAATCTGTGGCTGTAAGGAGGTGAGAGAGCACCACTCAACACCAATCATGTGCTAAACACTAATCATGTGTAATTACCTCATTACTAACTCTCTCACTCCCCCTTTAGACGCTGTTATGTGTTCTTGGATCTGCTACTGCAGGAGTGGCAGACGCACTCTCTGGAGAGGTATGAAGAAAAGGGGAAATAAAGGAATTTTTTTTCGTTTCTGTAGCACTTCCTTATGTGCTCTCTTTCTCTTTCTTTCTCTGTCTCAGGCATGCAGCAGTTTTGGTGGACAGCATAAAGAAAGGAATCAGAGATGCTGACTCAGAGGCACGAGTGGAAGCCAGAAAGTATGGCTAGCTTCAATGGGCTGTAAATGATTCACATTTCCTGAGTTTGGATTAATGTAGGAATATCGATCTGCCTTTCAGGGCCTACTGGGGGCTGCGGTCTCACTTCCCCACGGAGGCGGAGTCATTGTATAACTCATTAGAATCGTCCTATCAGAAGACGCTTCAGTCCTGTCTAAAGAGCTCGGGCAGTGTGGCATCACTCCCACAGTCGGATCGCTCCTCCTCCAGCTCGCAGGAAAGTCTCAAGTAAGAAACAGACACGCATGAGGGATGCCAGAACTATCATCAGGCAGTTTTTTAAAACTGACCTAAAACAGAAACAAACTTAAACTGGGGGATGTTTTACTCTAATTGAGAGATGGTTGATGCAATGATGAGGGTCAAAGTGGCGGCAGCTTCAGTCTGTTTCAGGTATAATCTTACTGACTGATAAAGAGCTCTTACATTTAAGGCATTTGGGCCTTTTCCAGAGCAACTTACATTTTTTTTTTAAACAACTGAGCAATTGAGGATTAAGGGTCTTGCTCAAGGGCCCACAGACCACTTCTTGGTGGAAGTGGGGCTTGAACCACCTATCCTTGGATTAACCCAGATCCCAAACCACTGAGCCACCACTGCCCCTGCTCTTCTAATGGAATTGGAACTGAAAAAAATGTGGATCAGTCTATTTCTATTTTATCTGGACTACTGTTGACAGATACACAGATTGACTGGCCAGTGATGGAAGCCAGCTGGTTCTTGTCCTGATCAGCACTAACCTGCTTCCAACCTCACATACCAAGTGTCCCCTTCCCCTGCAGAAGTGCATGAACATATTGCACGTTTATATGACTAATTTGTTTCTGTGTAGACCTACAGTGTTGTATGGGTAGACCCTGGGTAAACCTGCCCAACACATGTAGCTTCCCCTCCCTTTCTGTTTATGTAGCTAGACAAAGATCCAGGATATTGTATACGTTTTACTGTCATCTGGGTCCCACTATCAGAGGCATATGGGGGACTTCTGAGAGAAGTGGAATGTCTTTTCTCTTTTAAAGTCTGACAGGTGCTTCTAAATATGCCGGGAAATATCTGATCGATTCTGTTTCTCATCTTTCTAGTCGACCATTGACTTCAAAATGGTCAGCTGCTCCAGGCAGAGGTGAGCTGTGTGTCTCTTTTTATCTCTCTTAATAAAGTTTGGGAGTATATTCTAGATCAGCAATTGTTTTATAAAGCTGGCCTTTTTTGTTCTTGCTCCTCAGTTCCAACCAGCTCGAAGTCATCAGGCTCACCAGGTTCCCTGCAGCGATCTCGGAGTGATGTGGATGTAAATGCAGCAGCCAGTGCTAAGGCCAGGCATGGTGGACAAGCAGGGAGAGCCAGTCGCCTCACTACGGCTTTACCCCCGGGCACCTATGCCTCGCTAGGTACCTTCTTAGAAACACCCAGGGACCTTATTAGGACTGACACCACACATGGAACATTAAAAGTTGAAACACACTTGCACCTTCATCACAAACATGCACATCTTTTTTTCTCTCTCCTTTCCCTTATTTGGGATTAAGTGATCTGAAGTATGTCAGTGTTTAAAAAGTTGTATGTATGCATGTTCCTGTTCGGTGTGAGTGTGTGAGCGTGCGTGCATACAATCTTCTCTCTAACTGGTTTGCTGTGCTCCTCTTTCTCTTCTCTGGCTGAAAGATGATGCCTCTGATAAGGATGGTAAGATCATACTGTAGATGTCCTGTGTGCCCATCTGCTTTCACTTATCTTTTCATTCATTTTGTTTGTCTCTCTTTGTGGTTTTTTTTTTTAATTTTTTTCCTTATTCACATTTTTGGCACTCATCTCCTCATGTTGTTCTGCTTTTTGGTGGACCTTTACAGATCTTCCCCAACTGCACATAGAGCCTGATTAAGAGATTCAGCTACAAAACACACAAAGGTTGACAACCTATTTCTAACTGAAGACGTTATCTCTGTGAGATATCTCTGTCGTCCTCCTTGCTCAACGAAGACCACTTTATCACTGGGTCTCTTGTGTTGTCGCATGTGGCTAATTAGGCCAATCTGGCATCAGCGAGGCAATCAGTTTGATGTTACCTGTTTTTATTTCCCAAGTGTGCCATCAGAGCGAAGTTAATAATACGATCAGATTTTATTACCACACGTCGCCATGTTTTTTCCATCCAAAAGGAGTCACGGCTTAATCACTGTGTTGAGGCGTACTGAATATGCACAGAACAGTTCAAGAATCAGTCCAATCAAGTGTTTATACAGCTAATATTTTCCTTCCGAATGGATTAGCAGAGGTGAACACGACCCCTTTCCATCTGATTTAGATTCTCAATCAGAATGAGATTTAATTCAATTCATTCTGTTTACATGAAATTTAATATTGATTGAGCTTGAAATGAAGTATTAATACTATGAGGGTTCGTGTAAATGTAGCTAGTTAATGCTGAGGTTTCTCTCTTTCTAATTCTTGTTTGTGGTGCTCTGTTGCTGCACCCTGCTGGAAAGGAACAGTACTGCAGACTCTATCTTCAGACTGTAAACGAGACTGATTGTGAATTACATCCAGCTGCTTAATCTGGAAGTCTTCCATTCATCTCTAATTTTTTTCCCTAATGCTTTCTTCAGTGTGTCTACTCAAGCTTGGTGCTAACTGTCAGTCTCTTTGTTTCTCTAACACTAGATATGTCCATCTGCTTCCAAGAGCTTGTCAAATGTTAAATTATAAGGATTAATGGATTGAGTTGTGTTGTTAATCATGATTATTCACAATATTACAGGGGTCTAATTTGACCAAAGAATAGAACATTTTTATAACTTTGTCTTGCTGCTGTGCTAGTGTCCTGTGATTTCTTTGGATTTTTTTTGGCACCATATCGAAAGAATTTTCTTGAGAGTTTTCCATGTGTCAAGTGTACTTCTATTTTCATTACAATCACTACCTTGTTTTCAGGTGTTGTCAATATAACATGTGCTAGTTTCAAGCCAATTATGGTGACTTATCAATGTTCAACGTGTGAATTTAAGCTTCCTGTCAATTTTAAAGAATTTCAGAATTAAACCGAACACTGACAGCACTTAGATATGTATATGCCAGGATGGGTGATTAAAGAGAGAAGCAAATTTGTCTGGATTGCTTTGAAATATGAATGTGTCTGTGCATTTTCAGGCCGACTACGTACTAAGCAGCCCTTGTCAACCCCTTCAGGAATGGGCAGCAGTCAGGTCGACTCAAGAGCCCGGAGCCAAAAGAGGATGGTGTCTCAGTCCCAGCGTACGTATTTGTACAAACACACCGCTGATGATATATCCACTCAGTTCATTCACTTCACTTGTATTAGATATTGACTGCTATTGTTCATGTAATCAGGTACCTTTTAGGTACACTTTGCTGGTAATCAGTTACTGAACAACACACCCAAACAGACCGCACCTCTACACCATTTATCAGTGGAAAGGAAATGTCATGTGACCACCAGATAATGTTAACCCTTCTTTGCACAGCGGTTACAATGACATGGTAGTGGGTGCTGCACTGGTACACTGAATAGGAGGGTAACTGGGGTTTCTTAGAGTGGGTTAAACCTAATTGAGTAGCCAGTTCTTAAAGTCTTAAAGGTTTACACTTGCCTTGTTTGACACTGACATTAGTGAGTAACAGTTCTTTTAGTTTGCCTGGGATCATGTACTATTCTGCTATTTCAAATTTTGATAGAGATTTGCATTAGGTGTGAGTGAATGATTGCTTTACGTTCATTTATGTTCAGGCCAAGAACAATTTTGAATCCGACACATCTTAAGGCAGAAACACACTGATGAATCCAGTGGCGTACTCTTTCCGAGCAACAGCAATGGTTCTTTTACATGCCTCTCACCACAGACAGTGAAAGACATGGCTGGCCTTTTATAACCCAGTTAGCTGCACTGGGGGAACAGCAACGACAACTTTGTGATGGTGGGGCTTGAACCCCTGACATTCAGATCAGCCAGGACCTTCACCACTGGGCCACCACTCCACACCATAGCTCTCATTTACAAAAAGAAAAATTAATCCGCAATCAAAAACACACCCGTTTAGGCCATTTGCTGTTTGGGCTGCACTAGACTTTGATTAGAACCACTGACCGTCTTAATCAGCTAATTTCTGGCTGTGCCAAAGTGTGAATCTTGTATTCTAAGCTGCACAAACAAACCACATCATAGATTAAAAATAGAAAAGAATAAACAGTACAGTATGTGAAAGCACCTTAAAACGGTAGGGATTTTACCAAAACCTGGCATTAAACAGGTTCTTATGCTAAACTATTAAAACCCTCGTATCAGTAATCTCCAGTGCTGCCCGTTCTGCTTTCAGTACTGGTATAATTAAGAGAAAAAAATCGTATTACAATCTTAATACCATCCCTACAGATTTTCAGGGATAATGTACAGCTAGCACTGTTGGATTAATGAGAGGTGTCTGTACGACTTGTTACTGCAGGGAAGGAAGGAAATGACACGATCACAAAATTTGGTGGGTGCCCTTGACCTTGCACAGCAGTTAAGTTAGTGTATTTTTCTATAAGGGATCATAAACACAATATGCTGACTTTCAGTTTTTGACTAATATTATTAAATAGTCCTGCCAGCGGGAGCGTCTGGACCCCTGTGGTCAGTAGTTTTTATTTTGTTGCTTTACTGAATCATATTTAAATAGCAATGAATTAGGATAGTCTCGCTTTAGAATTGGCGGTGTAGTGGTTATGATGCTGGGCTCATGGTTGAGAGATTATGGGTTTGAATCCCTGTTGGACCCCCCATCCTGCAAAGCCTGTGCAAGGTCTTAACCACTAGTGTGCCTCCGTCCACCCAGCAGTATAAATGGGTTTCCTCGACTTACGACGGACCCGACATACGACATTTCAAGGTTATGACGCTCATGCCATAAGTCATTAAGAATTGTTGTTCAGTAAAGAATTCCACCTTTTTTTTTTTTTTTTTTTTCATTTTATGTTCGTCCTCCATATGTTTTTCTTACTGCTAGTTATACTTTTATGTCATAGGAATGCGTTTTTATATTCTAGATTATGATTTTGCTACTGCATTAGCATAGTTGAGTGGTGTTATCTGATTTACACTGCGATTTAGGAACAGAACCCTGTTGTAAGTCAAGGACTCTCTATACTGGGATTAGCGTCCCAACCGGGAGCAGTTGAACTCCTAGTCACTTTATGCTATAGATCCTGGGATAAGCTTCAGCTCTGCTGAGCCAGCCCAATGGATTTTAAGACATTAACCTTTTAAGACTTAGCTTTATAGTTTAGTTGCTGATGCTCAGTCATGTATTAAAAACACCATTAAAACTTTTTAACCTGATACACCCCCACCAGTGCAGCAACTAGTACGTTGTCATTAAATGCAAAATGAACAGCACATTCTTCATGTATATTATTTCTGGAAACATTAAGGGCATCACAGTTAAACTATGCTTATTCAAGTAATAAAACACTCTTAAACCTATCCATACAAATATACACAACATATATATGTTAACAGCTTGCTAAAGCATGCACTCTCTGTCCAAGAGCACAGTGTGTGTGTGTCTGAGAAATCATCCTGCTCTCGGGATGTAACACACAGCTCCTTCCAACTGTTTCTGTGCCTCTAGGTTCCGACGATTCTGATTGCACGCCAGGTACCCTCGTCTGACGTGTTGGCGAGTGTGTTAGTGTGTGCGAGTGAGTGAGAGTGTGTACCTGCATGCCGTGTGTGGTATTCACTTGGGTGTGTTGGTGTGAGTCCATTTCTGCCTGCAGGACAATTGTGAGCCAAAAACACTCCTGCAATCTCACACATTACCGTGTGTGTATGAGACATCTCTGACTTAAAGAGAGGCATTAAATAATTTTATTTTAAAGGGAAGTGAAGTACAGCATCAGAGTCTGAGTGTTTTAGGGATTTCATCTTTTTTCATCATCTTTCAGCTTTTTTTTTTTTTTTTGCCAGTTTACTGCAGTGCTGTTCGATGGCTTTCAGAATCTGTGTGCGCTCCTGACATTTGCTCTCTTAATTTCCAGGCTTATATCTTTTTTATTCATTCATTAGCCGCATACATCGGATTGCATGTTTTTAGCCCATAATGCATTGTGTTGTTTTAATGTGCTTCTCCTCCTCCTACATTTTGGGCCTCATGGCTCGGTCCCTTCCTATGATTTTGGCCCATTATTGGCTCAGGATCACAGTCTGCTAACCCTGTTGGTGGTAAGAATTCCCATATATTTTACCTGTTGCACAAAACATGCCCTTTACACACCCATCACTGGGATCCACCCTCTTTTTTTTTTTTTCTTTCTTTTTTTTTTCATGGTTGATGGAAACACCTAGACTTTTCTGTCCATTTCCACACTAAGTGCTGCACATACAGTGTACAGCTTCTCAGCTTGACTTGCTCTGGGTGCCTTAGCTGTGTATTACACTTTGTATTTTTTAATTCTGCTTGAATTAGTCTACTAAGAATTAACTACAGAAATAATGTCTGATAGAAACAGGTTTGGCGTTACAGAGAAAAGGCTGGAGGAGCTGATCCATGTTTGTGTATTCATTAGTATTAGAAATAATTTCTGCTGTGCACTGCTGTACATCTCATTTTTATGTTTGGTGGCATTGCGTGTAAATTAGTTTTTCTTGTATATGTGAGTGTATTTCTAATGTGCAAGCTTCATCTTAGTCATAAAAATACTGTTTGATAGTAAACTCAGTGCTAATTATTGTTGTGATATCTTTGTGTTGTTCATTAGTCCATGTAGTGTTTTTGTTGTTTTAGATATATATATATATTTTACTGAAAGTATATAAGGAAGATTCCACTGTTTTTCAAACTAATCTCTGTATGATATTCCCAGCCAATCACTTTATACATAAGAGAAGAATATAATAAAAAAAAATACACTCACCATCCTTTTTGTTTCATTCATGCTATTAGCAATCAGCCAATCACATAGCAGAAGCACACTTCATAAGTACATGAGGATACATGTCCAAATCGTCTGCTAAAATTCTCTAAATCTTCTGTAAATATAACATGTTTGACATCAGAATGAGAAAAAGGGATCTCAGTGACTTTGACTGTGCTTTGTTGTTGCCATTGTCAGACATGCTATTTCAGAAACTGCTGTTCTCCTGGGATATTTCCACTCAGCCATCTCATAGGGTTCACATAACCTGGTGCGAAAAGTGTCAAACTTTCTGTGAGTAACTGTTCTGAAGGTACTCTTGAGAGAGGGAAGAGTAGAATGATTAAACTGGTTTTAGCTTACATGATGAAACCTTATGGAGGATGTACTGCAACAGTAGAATTCCAGGTTGGGTTCCAGCCAGGAACAGTGCTTTGAGGCTAAAGTGGGTGCAGGTTCACCAGGTTGTTTTCTACTATATTGTAAAAAGTCTAGCGCAGGTGTTAAACTCATTTTCACTGAGGGCCACATCACAAAAGTTCTGTCACCAAGGGCCGAATAATCACTGATCATCCATTTCAGAAAGGGCATGAAATTAAATCTGCATGGCAAAATGTTTAGTTTAGGTATTTGTCCTATTTTCCTTTTTTCCCCCCATGTCCTTTTCTGACAACACAGTCTTTCTTGACTAGCAGCTTATTTCAGATATGCTGCTGCCACCTAGTGGAAGGGTGATGAATTAGGTTTCATGGTAATGGTTGATGAAAAGAATGTACGATAATCATATTCTTTAAAAGCTCTCGCAGGCCACCAAAAATGATTTGGGGGGCCAGATTTGGCCTGCGGGCATTGAGTTTGACACCTGTAGTTTAGAGACTGTTGTACTTTCATGGAGATCAGCCAGTTCTGAAATACCCACTCCAGTCCATCTGACACCACCAATATGCCTAATATCACTGAGCTCACATTTGTCCTCAATTCTGAAGTCTAATTTAACCAGTACTTGAAGCTTGTGACTTTTTATCTACATAATTTTAACCTCTGATCTTCTGCTATATGATCAGCTGAATAGGTTTAAATGTACAGGTGTTTCTACTAAAGTGGATGATGAGTGTAGTGAACACTCGTGTGTGTGTGTGTGTGTGTGCTGTATAGAGATGAGGTTGAAAAACTGAGGAGTATTCCTATAATGTCAAAAGGTTCTAATCTCTTTTTCATTCCTGTCTTTCTCTCTCCTGCCATCTCTCTCTTCAGCGGGTTCTCGCTCCGGCTCACCGGGACGTGTGTTGGCCAGCACAGCTCTGAGTACGCTGAGTACAGGCGCCCAGCGGGTGAGTGCTGCTCCAGGCTCACAGCGGCGCAGCAGAATCCCCCGCAGTCAGGGCTGCAGCCGGGATTCGAGTCCCACGCGCCTGTCTGTGGGTAAGCACTGCCATCTCTGACTTTCTTCTGTCTTCTGACAAATCACTCACATTGGAATTCACCACTTCACTTTGGATTAATAAAAGACAAACTCTCCCAGCTGTTGTTTGTCATTTGTACTCTTACAGTGTTGAGTGTTTCTGATTTGCTACCTGCAGAGTGAATCACTTTTTTTTTTCTTCTTTTTTTTCCCTTGCTATGTGTTGTTGGGTTTTGATGTTGGTGGGGTTGTTGCAGCATACAGCAAATCATATTCTTACCGGTCTTAAAATCTGCTTCTTTTTTTTATCAAAGCACCATCAAACGTCAGCCATGTCTACAATGGAGCAAAAGGAGGTATGCTTTCTGCGCTTCTTCCCTTCATTGATTACATTCTGATAACTAATCCATCCATCCGTTCGTCTGTCTCAGCACTGACCGGTCTTGCAGTGGTGTTTAGTGGAAATTGTGCTGCTTTGGCCTGCTTGGAGAGACAGGACTTGCTCTCATATTAAGCTGCTGAGCTCATTCACTGTGCTGCGTCTCACACAAATGAATGTAGATGCAAGTAAAAGGCTGTATTGCTTTACACTCCAGTTCACAAGCGTGAATTACAGATCAGTATCGTTTACTCATCATTTCTAACTTCATAACTTTTCTTTATCCAGTACTTCCATTCTTGAGTCAGTGCCTGAATTGTTAACACATGTCTTGGAAATACAAGCACAGTTTTGTATTTTATATAAATATAGACACCGTGGATCATTTCAGTGGGGATCCTCGTGGTTTTAAATCAGGACCCCTATTAATAAGTGTTCTCTTGCTCTGTTTCATTACTTTACTGTTTTGTATGCTAAGCTTGTTCTTTCTCTTTTCTCCTCCCATGTCCCTTGGTTTTGTCGTTTCATCATATTTATGGCTCTGTGTGTCGGTATGTCTCTTTCACTGTTTTCCCTCTGTTCCTGTTTGTCTTTTCTTGTTTCTGTCCCTTTTTCTTGGGGTGGGTCAGCGCGGGGTAGTCGTATACCGCGGCCTAGTGTGAGTCAGGGCTGCAGTCGTGAGGCCAGTCGAGAGAGCAGCAGAGACACCAGCCCTGTGCGCTCCTTCACGCCGCTTGGTGAGTAGCCACAGCCATCGCTGCAAACAGAACCATTCAAATGTAGCTGTGGCTGTATGGGGCTTTAAGGGGCTCGGGTGGGGGGTTAAAAAAAAAAAAAACAGGGTTTTTTTTGTATTTATGTGCATGTGCGCTACTTTTTGCAAGGAGGGTTCCAGTAGCTGAACTTGGCTTGTTTTTCCACACATGATTTTGTTATCCAACAACATGGTCCATGATGGAGGGTGCCTCAAGATACAGTGAAAGAATTGCACTTATCATTAAGTATAAAACTATGTCGTTTCTATTGGCTGATGTGATTCAGAGGGACAAAGATAATGCAAAAAATATCATTGCTTGTTGCTTTTCAGTGTTTCCTTTGTTTCATTCTGATGGATTTTGCTGCAAGAGGCATTTGGGGAGTCTGTGCAGGATATTAGATGAAAAAAGTTTTAGAAACAAAACAATGGGTTAAATTACGTTCGATTGCCTACATAGAATGGTGTATTTTAAAGCCTTCAGGTTTATTAGGTCAGTTTTTGTATTTCTTAAAGGAATATCTTGTAAGATTTATTTCAGGCGTTTGTAAGCCAAATTATTTTATTTTATTTATTTATTTATTTTTAAATCGTAGCATTATCAATCACGAAAGAAAAAAAGGTGCATACACAAACTTGTTCTGTATGATTTCTCTTAAAGTCCGTAATAGTTTGGAATTGAGGTGATCTCTCCTTCTCAGGATGTAAGTTTTTGTCATGGTGATACAAAAGTTTTCAGTGAAGCATAACATTCGACTCACTGTAATTCTGCTGTAGAGTAAAATAAACATGCTGGTCATACAGACAGAACTGGACTTTACCCTTTACGTTTGAAAGTGTGGGTCACAAAGTTGGTCCTCTGGTGGAGGTTCAGTCACCTGGGTTTGTGTGGTGGGCTCTAACACTGTCTCGGGTATGCGTGTTGTGTGTATGTGTGTGTTACAGCTTCACGACACTACTCTCGCTCTACTGGTGCTCTTCATGCCCCAGATGCCTTTGGGGCAGCAGGTGAACTATGACCCCGCAACCTGCCCAGACCTCATTGAAAAGCAAACTGCATATGCGTTGTTTTTATTTTTTCATCTCAGTCATGCTTTTTTTTTTTTTTTTTTTAGTTCAGCCTTCATTGGACTGCATGCTTTATGTTTAGCTTCCATAACAACTCTTTCTTTCCATCTCAGAAATCTGAGCAAGCTCTCCAGCAAACAGCCAAAAATGTGGGAACCATAACGTGATGAGTTCACTGCAGAGCAGAATTAGAAGAGTTAAAGAAGCAGTTTGTAATTTCTGCTGTCTTGAAGGTTTTATGATTTATTTCAGGTGTAGGAACTCCAACATTACAAACTTTGCCTTTATTCTCGGACCTTAGATAAACAAGCTCAGTTGAGCTACACACCGGAGGTATATATGTGTCGCATTTGAATCCAGCAACATGGTAATGACAATAATTCCGTTTCCGGTTTGAAAATCAAAATACGGCTCCATAGAATTGTTCAACGGGTCATCTCGTATAAGCATGCAGAGTTTTCTGGTTTTAGGTCAGTAATAATGGAAGAGTAGGACTTTTAGAGCCAATTCTTCACAACAATAAGTAAAAGGTCACTGACACTGGATACCTCCGGTGTAAAAACGGGATGGAGAGGAAGCGGGAGAGTGTCAGTAACTGTTCTGCATTTGAAGCTTTTTGCTGTAAGTTCCAGTAGATTTAATAAGTTCAAAATCCTTTTCGCAGTGGTCATCGTCAGTGACTTATTCATTTTTTTCCTGCATTATAACCTACCCTTTTTGTCGTTTATATTTTTATATATATAT
>JAOUQZ010000028.1:11064825-11083677 GCA_028564935.1 Neosilurus hyrtlii
TCTCTCTCTCTCTCTCTCTCTCTCTCTCTCTCTCTCTCTCTCTCTCTCTCTCTCTCTCTCTCTCTCTCTCTCTCCCAACTCTCTCTCCCAACTCTGTCTCCACAGTGATGTGCTGGCTCTGCCCATCTTTAAGCAGGAGGATGGGAACGCCTCAGTCGAGTCTGAGAGTAAGAATCCTCCGTTTCAGTACGTGTTATGTGCTGCTACCTCCCCAGCTGTTAAACTGCATGAGGAGACACTCACCTACCTGAACCAAGGTGCCTAAAGTCATCCTGTGTTCCATGAACACTGCTTTAGTGTTTTGACCATGAGCACTTATAAACATCCCTCTTTTTTATTTTTCATTAGGCCAGTCTTACGAGATCCGTCTGCTAGATAACAGGAAGAGGGAGGAAATGCCAGAACTCAGCAACAGCACTGTGAAGGTGCGTTTGTGCACATGTGTGTTCATGTGTATAAGGCAGTCCTGTTTTCCTTTGTCCTATTAAATCCATTTCAGTTTCAGTTTTTGCAAGAATGCAGGTGCCTGACATCAGTATAATCCTTGCAGTTACCTGGTGTCACATGAAATGAAAACAAACAATATTTTTCTAGTTGTATTTATTCAACGCAACATAACTTATAACAGCCACTTGAAAGGTGCACTGCCCATATAAAAAAAAAATCCACTCTAATATTTCTTGGAGGGCCTTTAGCCTTCAGCGTGTAATCACCATGCCATCGTTGCTTTTATTGGTCAGGTCGAGGCTCAGCAACATTTATGTCGAGATAAAATGAAGTCAGCTGATGTCCTGAATGCCCAGGTTTTACATCAACTAATTTTTTCTTTCCTGATGCTACAGATACAAAATTAAGGCTCAGGTAGTAAAAACGTGGTTCAGGGAGCATGAGGAATTATTTTCACACATGATCTGGCACCACAGAGTCCTGAACTTAACCCCATTGAACGGGATGTCCTGGAAAAGACTTCAAAGACCGGTTTAGTTTTCCCATCGTCAATTCAAGCTGTCAAAGAAAAATGAACCCAATTCTGGTTGGAAACAAATGTTGTGATGTTGCTTAAGTTAGTCAAAACAGTGTCATGGTGATCATGCGCTGTAATCAAGGCCAAAGGTGGTCCAACAAAATGTTAAAATGCACAATTTGTTTGGCCTGGCAGTGTATAATAGCAACAGTTCAGAAAAAGAAAAAAAACACGCTGGATAGGGACAAAATTTTGAGTTGCATATTTAACAATCAGCAATTTTACTAACCTGCAAAATCATCAATTTTTTTACTGTGTTCTCCTTACTTTTTCCTTAAAGTAGAATTAAACCCAAACTTAATAAAAGCTTGCATGCATAATTTATGTTCGTACCTATCAAAACGTACTATGTGTAATACAACCTTTTTCGTGGGGGGAAAAATACAAGTAATAAATCCTTACTCAGGGGCTGGAATTGTAAAAAAGTGGGACGTGACTCAAACAGAAGAAACTTTAAACGCGGAAGTGTTGTGCATTTAAATGCACTGAGCTATATACGATAGGTTCATGTATATGTGCATATGAGTCATATATGTATATGCCAGATTGCATCTTCGAAAATGTAAGTAAAAACCACTCGATGATGAAAATATACATATTTTCATGAGAGTTTGGAAGGCCTTCCTTTCTTTTTTTTTTTTTTTATTAATTTTTTATTCCTCAGTTACTTGGGAAGCCAGCCTACCATGTTCGCCAGTCTTTTTGCTATCCGTATGCATAAGCTCACAGGTGCTCATGATTGGCTAGTGTTTCTGTAATTGATCGGGAGAAAGAATGCCACCACTTACTCCAGTTTTTGCTCACTTAGGCTTCACGCATTTGATGACTGAAGCATCATTGCGATTTGAATTTGTAAGATTGTGATGAAAGGGAGAACATCCTTCTTCTGTGCCACTCTGGAGCTGTTGGCTCAAGAACATTTTACTATATAAAAACTAGAGGGGAACTGCAGTGAATTTAACCTGAACAGAGACTGGGGGCAGACTTACCTAACATGACCGTAAAAGGGAGGTGCTGTGTGTTGCAGTATCTCAGTAATATGACAAGCTGCATTTCATTTGTCTTATTAATATTAAAAGAAAATATTGGAGGTCTCTCACTTTTTACTGCTCTCTCATTCTCAATACATGAGGAACCTGCGCATTGAAGTCTAACTCCAGTGCTAGCATTCAATCATTCTCCTTTTAGATTAAAACAGGATCTTGGAGGTAAATCAGTGTAGACATTTTCTCATCTGTCTGAACAATTTAATAATTCACATCAGTTTCCATTTATACCTGTACAAAAACCTTCTGCAAACAAAATATTGAAAACCTTGGAGAGCTTGTTCAAAGAAAATCACAATTAGGAACCCAAACCTGGACCCATATTTTTATAAGTCAACTTTTATCTAAATGTCTGTTGTGAATGAATTTAATAGACCAAGGGCGGCATGATGGCATAGTTTTTAGCATGTCCACTTTACAGCAAGGTCCTGGGTTCAAGTCTCAAACTCGGCGAAAGCGTTTCTGTGTGGAGTTTGTATTTTCTCCCTGTGCTTATGTGGGTTTCCCCCATTTACTCCGGTTTCCTCCCGCAGAGGAAAGACTGCTTCAAATCGCCTATGAGTGAGTGTGAATGGCTGTGAGAAACTGGCAAGCTGTTCAGGGGTGTACCACAACTTCACCCAAAGTCGGCTGACTTTAGCTGACGGCCTTAGTAGGATTAAGCAGTTCGGTGAATTAATGAATTGAAAATGGGCGGCACAGTGGTTAGCATATCCGACTCACAGCAAGAAGGTCCTGGGTTCGAGTCTCGGGCTCGGCAAGGGCTTTTCTGTGTGGGGCTTGCCTGTTCTCCCCACGTTGCATTGGTTTCATTCGAGTACTCTTTTTGCCTCCCACAGTCCAAAGACAGGCACATAAGGCAAATTGGCGGTTCCAATTTACATCTAGGTGTGAGTGCGAATGGTTGTGCGTGTTGGTCCGGAGATGGTCTGGTGAGCTGTTCAGGGTGTACCCCATCTTTGCCCAGTGTTGGCTGAGTTAGGCTGCAGTACCCCGCTACCCTAGTGAGTGAGAACTGAAAAGGAAAACACCTCGCTTACAAGTGAACATGGTTTATTGGAGGTGACTACATACCTTATAAAAGAAGCAATGCTTTATTATTTCTCTCCCATTTTGCACCGCTGCATTGGGCCAGTTTCATGGTTTGCTGTATGTTTTTAGCTGAGTGGGTTGCAAGCCCTATGCGGAACACTCGTTCACATTCACACCTGTGGGCAATTTAGAGTAACCAGCTGATCGAATGTGCATGTCCTTATACTGTGGGAGGAAACCGGACAACCCAGAGCAAACTCATGCAAGGGAGAACGTGCAAACTCAACGCCCTTGCTGACCACAAGCCTCGGGCACAGGACCTTGTTGCTGTGAAGCGAAAATGGTAACCACTACGCACCATGCCCCAATCAAAGTAATATTAGTGTATATATACTGATTTAGCAAGCATGCTTTGTAATGTACAGTTTGTTTATTTAAAACTCAGATCTCTCTCTCTCTCTCTCTTTGTGTGTGTGTGTGTGTATGTGTGTATAGAGTATAGTGAGAGTTGTGTTTCATGATCGAAGGCTACAGTACATGGAGCATCAACAGCTAGAAGGCTGGAAGTGGAATCGCCCTGGTGACCGTCTCCTTGACATTGGTAGCTCTTTACTGCACTGTGACGGATCAGAATCTTTTCCTGAAATGTCCCGATTTATAAAAACTCAGAGTGCGTCCTATTTGTTGTAGATATCCCTCTGTGTGTGGGTATCACTGAACCCCGGACTCACGCCTCCCAGCTAAACGCTGCTGAGTTTCTGTGGGACGTTTCCAAACACGCGTCTGTATTCGTACAGGTGAGAACACATGCACGTACCCAATGTTTATATCCCTGACTGTACAAGCTCTGGAGCTGCTCCGGTTCATTGTGTAATTGTGCATTTGCGGCAAGGTGCACTGCATAAGCACAGAGTTCACGCCAAGAAAGCACGGAGGAGAGAAGGGTGTACCGTTCCGCATCCAAATCGACACCTTCAAACAGAACGAGAACGGGGAGTACATGCAGCACCTGCACTCGGCCAGTTGCCAGATCAAAGTGTTTAAGGTAATGCGTGTCCCCCAGGTCCCTGTCGGGGTTCATTGGGATGCCAAATAGTCTGAGAGTAAAATTGTGGAGTCTGAGTCTCTGTATGTCTCTGTGTGTAGCCGAAAGGAGCCGACCGCAAGCAAAAGACTGACCGAGAGAAGATGGAGAAAAGGAGTGCACAGGAGAAAGAGAAATACCAGCCGTCTTATGATACTACTATTCTATCAGAGGCAAGTTTACTCTGTGCGTGTGAACCGATTGTCCTGAGTGAATTAGTCCTGTCCACATAAATGATGGCTGTGTTTTATTATAATGTTATAATTATAGTTGATGTATTTGGCCAAAGAAATTAACATTTTTAACCAACTACAGTTTAGATATAGGTAACCATAGCCTATAATACTCCTAACCCTCATCTCCATGCTAAATTACTGATGCATTATGAAGGTAAGGCTGGAGAAAAAAATTTCCTGGTTTCTCAGCAGAAATGTTTGAAAACCTAAACGAGGCACGTGGGTTTTTTGTTTTGTTTTGTTTTTATTTTAATAGAGAAATGAGGTGACTATTGAAGCTCAAACACTTTTAAAGATAAATGTGAAGGTAAAGTGACTGAAGCGAGGAGCTTGAGGTGACTTCCAGCAATTTGTTGAGGAACTTTTTGAATCAATAAACAAGAATAAATAACAAGAACCTTTTAGAACTACTTGTTTATTTAAATTTTCTGCTTCACAAAACACCCTCGATGACCTGTACATGTACATTTAGCATTGTATTAAACTCCAAACAACTGCCTATAAAACAGCAGCCCAACAGTTTCAAAAATCTTTAGAAAATAAAACTAATTCAGACAGAAATAAACCAATCTCACAATCACAGCATCTAACACTGAATTGTTTTCACGCTGTCTAAGGGGTTTTCGTGTTTTTGAGAATTGCAAATTGGATGTGGCGCCAATTTCTGGGTGTGGGCACTGATGAGAAACCAGGGTTTTTTTTATCCAGCCTAAAAAGCAATGGTCAATATTTGTAATATTTATAGATTATGCTCTTAAAGAACCGAGCCAAATAGGAGCAACGAAATCATGACTAAGAACTGCTTTCCTGAAATGTATTGCAAGGAGTAAATTCTTATTGTTTTACACTATATGACCGAAAGTATGTGGATACCTGACTATCACCACCATATCTGTGTTTTCCCCATACTGGTGCCACAAAGTTGGAATCAAACAATCTATGTAGTGACTTTCATTTGTCTTGTATGCTGTAGCATTATAATTCCCCTTCAGAGGAACTAAAAGGCACAATCCTGCTGCAGCATGACAAAACCTCTGTGGACAAAGCGATGTTCATTAAGACATGTTCAGACAAGGTTAGTGTGGAAGATTGAAAGCCTTCCCAAAGTACCTATGGGTATGATGGACAGACGTCCACAAACTTTTGGCTGTATAGATTATTATATTACAATCACATGATGGGTTCACAATTACAAGCTGTGTGTTCATCTAAAGTTGAAATGACTTAGACTGCTGTGTGTGTGTGTGTGTGTGTAGACTCGTTTGGAGCCAGTAATAGAGGAGGCTGTGGAGCATGAGCTGAAAAAATCAAGTAAACGCACACTGCCAGCAGACTGTGGAGACTCAACAGCCAAGAGCAAGAGAGGCAGTGTAAACACACACACACACAAAGCTTGCTCTTTCCAGAACACCTTTAAAGGAGAAGATGCCACTTGTTAAAGTCAATCTCATTTGAATATCAAGATTAATTTCTTTCCGTGTGCGAAATTTATGGGCAGTTATTTGAAAACTGAGTCTCAGATTGATGATGTCATCGGGGCCCAAGGTAAAATGTACAAGTATAGGATTTTTTTTTTTTAATTATCGGATTTTTATGCATTTATTGACAGATTTGTGTTGAAGGTGTGAAAAGCTTTAGATTAAAATCATTACCTTTACATTGAGAAACTATATACACCAGGGTTAATATATTTATGCACAAAAAATACTGAAAGAAATGATGTTTCAAGCCATACTCCATTATGTTAACTTGGGCCTTGAATGTCATTATTCTGAGACTCAGTTTTTAAATATCCACCCGTCAAATCTTTAAAATTGCATCGGTTTGAGATTTTACACACCGACAGATTTTAGGATAGAGGGTTTTTTTTTTTTTAGATTAACTTTCAACAAGTGCTGTCTTTTCCTTTAAGTAATTACATTACTATGGGATGCACATTAATGTCATTTTGCACAGCCAGCTTTTTTACTTTTGAGCCAAAAGGGGAAAAAAAGAAAAAGTGCCAGATATTGCTACCAAAAAAACAGAGCATATTTAGCTTTTTGAGCTGGTAACAATGATTTGGGGAAATTGGCATTAGGGCTAGATTATCATTATTGTTGGTCTGTAAAAAATATTATTTTTTTATTTTGTTTTTAAAATGTATTATTATTATTAATTTATTATTTATTTTATTTATTTATTTTCAGAATAAAATTTCTAAATAAATTTTGTCACTAAGTGTATTTGATGGTCTTTATGGCTGTTTTTCTTTTTCTGTAGTGTTCTCCTTGGCCCGATAACGCTTATGTGAACCCAAACACAGCAGCTCCTCCAACCTTCACCTCCAACACACACACCTACAGTAACGCCGTTCCCGAAAGGTAACTGGGGTTAAAACTACATTACCTTTTAATAAGTGTCAGTGTTGGCAATATAATCAAATTTAGCTTGTTATAAATTAATTCCAACTTTATTTTCCTAAAATACTTCCAACACACATTTTGGTGTGGGGTTGATATTATGTAGTGTTACTGTTGATGCTTTTAGGGGATAAAAATGACTGTTAAATAATATTAGTAATCAGCCCAAAATATTTAAATTTACTACTGTGTATGTATGTGAGTATTTTCTGTTCTGATTAAGGACTGAAAAATGACAAATATTTACATCCAAATGGTGAGAAACGCCGATCGAAACTGTACATGATGTCAGGACTCTAGTAAATGGCACTAAAAAAAATCTCACTAATTTAAAACTTCAGCCCAGTGAAACCACTTTATTTTGCCCAGTATCTGTTTCAAATGTATTTTATGCTATGGCAACGATAGTATGTTCAGACATGTTTTTTTCCCACACTCCATATTTGAAAAAAGTATCACATCCAACCTTACTGTTGGTGAAATTGATTTTCGTTGATGCCAGCTGTGTTATGGCCCAGTGAGCACAGCCTCATTTCAGATGAAAATTGCACATGCAACGAACATAGGCATCAACTTTCACTTCCTTTGTTTGATTTTTGTTTTTTTGGCGGGTTTCAAAACCATATAATAAATAATTTCTTAATCTTGATATTTTGATAAGTATATGTAAATTCCAAACCAAGGCTTTGATGTATTGACTGATCAGGTTAATGCATCAAGGCTGAGGCCTGGAATTTCCATGTAGTGACTGAACTAACAAGGTTATTAAGTAGTGTGCACTAGGACGTCTACATTTCAAACCAGCATTTTGTTTTTAATTCTCAGTGAATCATCTTCACCCAAGCACCAAGGAGATATTAGCCACGTCTTAATGGAGGTTAGTACCAGCTCTTGGTTCGATTTGTTTAATTGTAAGAATAATTGCATAATTATTGCTCTCTCTGAGATTAGTGTAATGCATGATTTGATATTCCTAACTTTTTTTAGTATTATTTTAACTTTCTTTTATTTTATTAATTTTTAGTCTTTAAGCCCAACAGCTTCCATGCAAGAGGTGCAGCAGTGGCTTCTTAAGAACAGGTTCAACTCCTATAGCCGGGTTTTTACACATTTCTCAGGTTTGTGTTTCTGCTTCTGTTTATGTAAGAGTTCTGTAAAATAACACATGGTAGTGTAGTTAATTTGTGTGTGTGTGTGTGTGTGTGTGCACAGGTTCTGATCTACTGAAACTGACTCGTGAAGATTTGGTACAGATCTGTGGGCCAGCCGATGGGATCCGTCTCTACAACGCACTAAAATCAAAGTAACTGCCCTGTGTGTGTGTGTGTGTGTGTGTGTGTGTGTGTGTGTGCGTGTGCACTGCATGTATGCATGCTTGCTTATGTACTTGAACTTGTTACAAATTCAGGACCAGGATATGCTTTATGGAAACTGAGGACATTTTGGCTGGTCATCACATTAATGTGCTGTTTGGAGATTAAGACTTGGTTTTAGGGTTCAGGTTAGAGTAAGGGTTGGGGAATAAGGCAATAAGTTGAGATTTCAAGAAAACTTGTTTTTGTGTGTTTGAGACAGACACACAGACATGTTTTATGGTGGTAGTAAATAAACCTGAATGTAAGCATAATGTTTGTGGATTTGTTTACAGGGCAGTTCGACCTCGGCTGACTGTGTACGTGTGTCAGGGATGTGAGAGTCCTCTGCTGGAGAGACGCTGCCACAGCAAGAACGGAGAACACGGAAGTCCCACGGCCATAAACGGTGTGTGGGTGTATGCGTCTGTGTGCTTGCATAACCACTGTGAAGGCTAGATTTCTCTGTCTGAGTCTGTAATACAGTATGTTTATATTGTTAAGAGTGAAGGTGAAGTCCTTTTTTGTTCTTATTGTGTAACTGGATGTGTTTTTGTAGTTTACCATGCGCTTTACCTCGAAGAGCTGACAGCTCATGAGCTGACCAGAAAAATATCCAATGTGTTGAGCCTGCCGCTAACCCTCATTAATCAAGTGTACAGGCAGGGGCCTACAGGAATACACATACTGCTCAGTAACCAGGTACACACTCTTATGCATAACATTACGTTAGCTATTGCCCTTTTCTGTTCCTCGACTGTTATCAGGAAGGAGATCCATGATGTATGACTTCTCCTTTTGTATTTTCATTTACATATCACACACATTTACATGTTTGGAAGTTGCAACAAAGTTTAGTCCAACATGTCTGTTCTGCTTGCAAGCATTGTAGCAAATCTGCAATAAATGTTTGATTGGGTGTGTGCTGCCTGCATTGCAGATGGTGTCTAATATCTCTGATGAGAGTTGCTTCGTTGTCAGTCTGTTAAAAGGTAAGATTTATGTACAGGTCCAAAGAACATGAGCACAGTTCAGTGTGAATACTTGTGGAATGTTCATCATATCAAATCAACATAAATGTTTGAAATACTTTTTTTTTTTTTTTTTTTTTTGCTAAAATGTCTCTTGCACTTAATGTATTATAGCACATAATTTATGGCATACTTTATTTTCTAATTTTAAAACTGCTTGGTGTAGAATTACTTCTTGCCTCTCTAGAAGAAAATGCTTTTCCAAGCTTCTTAACATGGGCCGTGCCGTGCATTTAAAATCTCAGGAATAAATCTCACTGCAGTAAGTGCTGTTCAGAGAGAGTCAGGGCTGTAGTCCAGCCTGCACAATGCACACTCAATCGTATGCCTGAATAGTAACCACACCAATGATGTAGTGACACACTATTCAGTATGTGGTTTAAGATGTTGTCGATGTATTCTCGACTCTGAGGATATAATTATCTGCAGCATTTCCTTATTATTACAGGAGCTTTAAGACAATGTCTTTGTGTGCATCACTTTAATTTTTATGTACTGAAGTCCAGTTAAAAAAGACATTATTGTTCTACTGTAATCTCAGAACATGCCGCTGCTTTGACTCTGTCTGCATCAGAGATGCCCAACCGGTAATATTGGTGGCTGGTATGAGTTAATTGCCAAAAAATCAGTATTAATGTTCATAATGACTAAAAAAAAACAATTTAAAAAGAAACTGAAATGGAAGATTTGTCTACGAAAGCAGTGCCAGTGCTAGCATCACAAACTATCAGCCACAAATAACAAAAAATCTGCTGATTTAAGCAGAGTTGAACACTGTAGAGATAGGGTGTCAAACAGATGAAGACCTTCAGATTTTATTAAAAATAAAAAAAAGGTCAGTTGTAAAATTAAAGGCAAGCCTTCCAAATTCTCCTATTAGACATGAACATATGTTTCAAGTGCTCCAAATCACAAGTATAGGACATTAATTCATCAGTTCATATAAAGGCAAAAATAACTGTATATAGGTATTATAATAACAAAACTTCTGAATAAAACAAAATTAGGCACGAACATATTTACTGTCACATCAATATGATGCACATGTGACCTTTTGCAGTACAATGAAGCCCCTCGTATGCAGATTTATTACTTTTTTCCTTCACGAAGAAGCTTATAATAACCATGGGTCATTTTGATGTGCAAAGACGCATGTGATGTATGCAAGCTTTTATTAAGTTTGGATTTGAATCATGGCATATATTTACAAATCAGTGTTTTTTGTTTGTTTTAACTACAGCTCCTATATAACTGCAGTATTCTACAGTATTTTTAGTTCTATTGTCATTGTATGCATGTTACATCTGAATGGTGAAAATGGATTAAACATTTTTTCAGAAATAAGTAGGTTCTATCTTAAAACCAACTAAAAATGTGCATGTTAACAAATAAATAGTTGCTTACATAGTTATTTATATAGATCTTTTTTAGTAAGAAATTCTGTTGTGTACATTAAAAAAAAAACATGCACATTTAGACCTGCTTGACTATTTTGGTGCAATATTGTGGGTTTTTTTTTTTTTTTTTTGGGTTTTTTTTTTTTTGTTTTTTTTTTTTTTTTTTTTTTTTTTTTTTTGTTTTTTTTTTTTAGTTAAGCTAAAATATATATTCTGAGTGTTTAGTTGCAGATATTATTGGTTATCAAAATCAACAACCTCTTTAGCAATATCATAATCGATGCCAAAGAATCCCTTGTCGATCTACCACATTAGCAGGCTAACCAAAACACAGAGGATGAATTGGCTTTCTGGATGACTCCCTTACTACTGTTATTAAAACGTATGCTTTAAATATAGAAACAGAGAAACCCTTCCTCTTAATCCATAACCTGCTATCATGTGCTCCACAATAAGGATCAAGTAGCTGATTGTTAGGAGCCTCCCACTAAAAAATGAGAACAGATAAATGGTAATAAAGAAAAAAAATTCTTGAGTCCTGATTTATGTTTCCGGTTGCAGTATAATATCAGCATGTCACTCCCCTCTCCTGATTGGCTGGCTACCAGCTCCCTATTGACACTCAGTTCTTCTTTCATACCTGATGTTGGGACATAATGTTTCTGTCAGTCTTGACCTAATACCCAGACTCGTCTCTGACTGAATTACTATCACATGACTGACTCACAGTATGTCAGAAACAACCGATTTTAGGAAATTGTTGTTCCCTGACAGAGTTTTGTGTGTATGTGTGGTGGTGGTGTTTTTTTGCTTCTTTTTTTTTTTTAACGAGCAGAACATTTCCTGAAACAACTGAATTTCAAAATGTGTACTTTTGAGCAAATAGTGCATTACCTCCCTGCTCCATGTAGTGAACCTATAAAGTAAAAATGAACCTATTTCTGGATTCAGCACACTGATACTTTTTTATATCTGTGTTTCCTGCCAGATGACACCAGTGACAGATTCCACCTGGTTCTGAAATAGAGGCATTTTGAAGATGAGGCGCTGACGTCACTAAGGTTCCTCAGTGCCGGTCCTGAGCACTGAATGTGCTCTCTCCATCCTTCTCTTTCTCCCTCCCTCTGTCTTTCTCTCCTGCTGTGAGAGATATAGAGCAGAGGATGGTCGAGGCCTCCTACCTGTTAGAATCTGACTTCAGTGTATACATTGTTTCATATTGAAAACACTTTAACTGATGACATTTTTGTGTGCGAACGGGAGGGACAGCACTGAGGCGTTTCTGTGTTTTAAAGATGTAGCGGGAGGGATGGAAGGATGGATTCAAAGGTTTTCTGAATGACGGGACAGTCATCAACCTCGGTCACGAACCTGCCCTCAATTTACGGTTTGGTGATCGCACCATCTCCACTTGAATAGTTTACCGTGTGTAATAGTGGCTGTGTTTGTTTGATTGCCTAACATACATGTCTGTCAAAAAGAGGACTGCACTTTTTTAATTATACTTTTCTATTGTCATTTTTGTTTGCTTTTGTTTTTATTTTTGTTGTTTTTCTTGACACCTTTGTGTCTGCACAGATGAAGTGATTCCTGTGTGTATGATCACCTGTAGCTTGTGACGTATAGAGCCTGGGCAGTGTTTTCATGCATAAAGCTTCCTGATATAAAGTAAAATATGCTGTTTGTCTGCTTCTGCCGAGACCAATCATCTCTTGGTGCCAAAATACTCGACTATGTTTACTCGACTCTGTAAGACCGCTGCAGATGACTGGTGGCTTTAAGTTTGTACCTTGATTTTGGTTGACCAGCAACATTTCAAATTAATTGTAATTATTTGCTCAAGTTAATGATTTGTTCGAAATGCAAACGTGTATCTTGTCATTAATGTCTTTTTTACTCCCTTTTTTCTTTCCTTATTTGAGACTGATGTGATTGGATGGTTGGCTCAGTAGCTCCGTGTTGGGCAGCGTTGGCATGTGCTGTGCATATTTTTTGTTTGTTGTTTTGTTTTTGTTTGTTGTTTTGGGTTTTTTTTTTTTACCACTAAGCATGGAAGAGAGGAACTTCGCCCTCTTTTATTCTATGATAAATGACCAAGTCTGCACTGATGTGAACATACAGGAGCTCCACCCTGCTGTACATGCTGGTGTTCAATGCTGTTCAGAATAATTCATTCACACTCCTCAGAAGGCAGCAGATAAAATGTGGTGATGACTCAGCACTCTCATCCTCAGTGGATCATATGGACTGTCCTGTGTGTTTCCATGACAACAGTTATGGTACTTCCATATCACTGTGTCTTTAAGGAAGCCTGTCATGTATTGTAAAATGCTGGGATATACACACTTTATGCCTGTACCACAAATAAAATAATTTTAATATATCATGCTCTTGAGTGCTTATAACACTTGCATTCTATTCTAACATTTGAATCGGTGAATTCAATAAGGGCCCAGTTCCTCAATTTTTCAAAATTGACCAGTTTCATGATCTACAGGTGAAAAGGGGTTCCCTTGTGTTTAAGAAGGTCCCAACTGCCATGCATCATGTCTTTATTCTTAATACATTTTTTACAGTAAGATCAAGACAGGCCCAACTCCAGTAAGTGCAAAGTGTTAAAGTTCTCAGCGGACTTTAGGAATGACATTGAGGTTAGTGTTAATCTGTCTTCATAAGTCCTCCATTGTTTTTCTAAACCAGACCCCATGTACACATTCATCCTTGTCACTTTTCTGTCATTTCTCAAGGTATTGTTGCATCTAGTTTCCTTGTGGATAGGTTATACAGGTAATGTGTCGATTATTTTGCAGCTCACAGAGGAATGAGCCAATCTTTCAGCTGTGAATCTGATGATGCATGATATCTTTGTAATTGTACAGGTACAAGAAGAGCTCATTTGGAGCAAGCTCATAGAAACCTAGTAAATATTGAAAGGGGAATTAAATATTACAGAATAACAAACACACTTGGGGGCAGTTTGGAACAGCCAATTAGGTGAGTGTAAAGTGTGTGTTTGCCCTGCAACGTTCTAGCAAGCTGTTCATGGTGTACCCTGCCTTGGCCGGTGTCAGCTGAGACAGGGTCCAGCCTCCCAGCGACCCTATTAGGAGTAAGCAGTTCCGCAAATGAATGAGTATAACAAACAATAGGTATGAGACTGGGTACTAATAATAAAATTTTAAGTAATCACTAAGGAAAGACTGAGGGGGAATTGCGTGTTTCATAGTACATGGAAATGGAGGATAATAAATAGTTATTGCATTGATTGTTGGAGGTGGTAAGTAAATAAATATACATGTAGCTGTCGTAATAAATGAAGTGGTGATCAGTGTTGAGGTGAGGTAGGTAAACAATACTATCTTATCAGCAGTCTTAGTGGGTGCAGTACAGTTGAAATGTGATGCAGAACCATCATGGCTGTGCTGAATGATGATGAATTGCACCTGGAACAGTATGTAAAGTGTAAAGGTGTGTGTAAGGTGCAGGTTCAGTGCAGTCTCACTGTATAACAGTGTTGCAATGTGAGTAGTGTGGCTGAGGTCTGGTATCTTCTCGGGGGCAAATGGTGCTGTTTAATTGTGGGAGTGAGCTTTGTGAGTTCATCTTTGAGACAGCTCTGTGGAAAAGTTAGTGTACAGTCTGGTTGTGCAGGCATGAAGGACTCTATTGTGTTTACCCAAAGGCAGAGGTGTGAGAAGGGTGGGTCAGATCCCTGCAGATATTCATAGCTTTCTGGCAGTAGCATGTACTGTAAATTTCTTCCAGTGTAGCTGTAAGCCAGTAATCCTCTGGAATGTTTTGATAATGCTTTGATGAAGATCCTTACTGTCCTTGCAGGTGCTGTAAGAGCGCCATACTGTGATGCACTAAGCATCTATGGCACTCCTGTAGAAGTTGACCAACAGCCATTGTGAGAGTTGAACATTTTTTTAGGCTCTTCAGGAAGTAAAGCCTCCGAAAACCATTTTTGGCCATCACTGTTATGTTGATGGACAAGACAGCCCTTAGCAAAAAGTAGTTTATTCAAGTGTACTACAAGTATACTAATTTTATTCTAAAACTGACACAGTATACTTGAAGTTTACTTATTATGTACTATGTTTTATGTATTTCAGAATAGTATACTTAAGTATACTCGGTTTATACTGAATAGTATAAAGAAAAGTCCAATTACCTCAATACTAATAGAATAAAATATTTTTCAAGTATACTTAATAAAATAAACTTCAAGTATACTACTTTTTGCTAAGGGAGGTTTTGGCTGATATGAGCTCCAAGGAATCTAAAAATCTAGCCTTTTACCTGTGATGCTGATTGGCTGTTGTGCTTCAGTCTCCTGAAGTCCAAATCATAGTTATGTCTACTCCATCTCTCCATTTTCTCAACCTCTTCTCTGTAGGCTAATTAATTGTTGTTAGATATCAGGCCTATCACAGTGGTGTCATCCACACATTATGAATTTGGTATCATGGATGGGTTTGCCACTAAGATCCTTCAGTTTGGAGGCATCTGTTGGGGATTATGTTATTGAAAGTTGAGAGCTGTAGTCAGTAAACATCAGAACATAGCAGATGTGACAGGGCCCTATGAGTGGCCAGTGAGGCTGTTCAGTTGTCCTATTTCTGCTGTAGGCAAGTTGATACTGCTCAACTGAAAAGGGAATATTTCTTTTAATGTGCTTTAAGATACCTTTCAAAGCATTTCATGTGAATGGGGGTCAGAACTGCTGGGTGATAGTTGTTCAGGGACCAGGATAGTTGGATGATTGTAGCTGACTTGAGGCAGATGGGGACAGTGGCCTGTTCCAGCGAGGTGTTAAACAAGCTGGTAAGCACTACTGTTACTTGTTCCAGGCAGTATTTCAAAACCCGACCAGGAACACCTTCAGGCCCAGCAGCTTTGACAGAATTGATGTGATTAGGGTTGATATGTCTGGCCTCATATGAATTTAGCAACAGCTGACATGATGGAACCTTGTTCTGACTCAGATTGGTGATGGGTTGCTTGTTGTCCTGGAGGAATGCAGGGCAGCCCTCTGCCAATCTGATTTATAGTCTGCATCAAGTGTGACTGACACCATCTGTGCTTCCTGACACATGTAAAAGGCTTTTAACCAAAGAAACCCTGAATAGAAAAGACTCATCAAGGCATCTGTGTTCTGTCAACCTTTTTACACCTCAACTGAAGAGTCAAGTTCATAGCGGGCTGCCCACTGATAAAGGACAAGCTGTGCCAAAGGATCACCTTTGCTCCATAGCCTGTTTTATTTGGGGCTTAAGGTCTCACTGCAACAATATTATTGAGAAGTGGCATCACTTTTATACAGAGGTGCATTCAAAGGAAGACTAAACTCAGTGATTCAGGTGAATGATGAATGAAGTACTACTATGAGATCACAAAGATATGTGATCACAATAAATCCTGTTCGTCAAATGTGTCATTAGTGTGTCACATAACCGCATAACCTATGACTAGATGGCCTAAAATAGAAATATACAGAACTAACTAGCATTTATAACCAAATATTACTACTATGCCAAGTTTTTAATTGTACTGATAATGATTATGTAACTTTATTACCATGCAAATTTTAGAAAAAGCAAGCTAGACAGTATCCCTGTCTTCATCCCCCTCATCAGTCCACTCCTAGAATTTAAAAACCTATAAAATTCTCTAGTGCTATGTGAATTCAGAATGCTGGTACACACACTGCAGTCTACAGTGCAGTAAGTTCTTTATATTTTCAATTGATTAGCATTGCATAAAAGCTTGTGGTTGAGTCATTGCGAATCAGATAGTTGCAGCTAAAATGCAAACTTAAACCTGTTAGAATTGATAATGCAGCTTCAGTGAGACTCGGGTCACAAAATACACAATTGAATTGCTGGATTACTTACAGGCACCATGAACAAGTTACCAAACTATCTTGGCATCCTTTCATGAGCAATTTAGAGTAAGCGGTTTGTCTGCCTCACAGGAAGAAGGTCCTAGGTTTGAATCCGAGGCTCCTGAGAATCTGTGTGGAGTTTGATTGTTCTCCTCATACTTGTTGGGTTTCCTCCAGGTATCTTCCCACAGTCCAAAGACATGCACATTAAGTAAGAAAGTAGTAAGTAAGTAGGTCTTTATTGTTGTCATCCATATACATAGTACATAGTGAGACGAAACAACATTTCACCGGGAACAATTGGTGATACATGTTAAGACATTACTGGTGGTTATGGTTAACTGTTAAGGCATAGTGCAGACAAGACAGAGACAGTAAAGTAAAATACACACACTCACACACATACACTTATACACTCTAGGATACACATGTTGGTACACATGTTTACACAAAGTGCAAAAATACAACAGTGACATAAAATGAGGTACACTAGGTAGGACGTAACAGAATTATGATAGCTAGTGGTTATGATTGGGTACAGGATATTAGCAGCAGAGAGAAAAAGTGCAGAGTGCATAGAGGTGCAGTGTGCTAGTTTGCATTATATGTCACTAGTTTATATTACAGGCTGATATATATTGCACTGTAGGTTGTTCAACAGTTTACAGGTTGATATATATTGCACTATAGGTTCAATAGTCTGACTGCCCTGGGGAAGAAGCTCTTCCCCATTCTGGAGGTGCGGGTGGGGATGCTGCAGGACCTTCTACCCGATGGTAGTAAGGAGAAGAGACCATGAGAGAGTTGTGTACTGTTCTTGACAATGTTCCTGGCTTTGCGCAGACAGCGGGTATTGTAGATTTCTGAGGGAGGGGCAGAGAGGCTCCACTGATCTTTTTGGCCATCTTCACAATCCGCTGCAGGGCCTTGCGGTCTGCAGCAGTGCAGTTGCCAAACCATGCTGTGATGGTGCTGCTGAGGATGCTCTCAAAAGTTTCCCTGTAAAATGTTGTCAGGATAGAGGTTGGATGGTGGGCTTTTTGCAGCCTCCGCAAAAAGTACAGACACTGTTGGGCTTTCTTTGTAACGTGTTTGGTGTTTTGAGTCCATGTGAAGTTGTCTGTGGTGTGTACACCCAGAAACTTTGTGCTCTGGACAGTCTACTGGGAGGTAGTTGATGCACAGTGGAGTGTGTTTGTGTGGAGTCCATCTGAAGTCAATGCCTAGTTCCTTTGTTTTTTCCACGTTGAGGGATTGGTTGTTGTAAGTGCACCAGTTGCTGAGCTGTGCTCAAGCCCACCACGGTCGTGTCATCGGCAAACTTGATGAAGTGGTGTGAGCTGTGCATTGCCACACAGTCATGGGTGAGGAGTGTGAACAGCAGCAGACTGAGCATGCAGCCTTGGGGTGCTCCTGTGCTCAGTATGGTTGTGCTGGAGGTCCTGTTCCTGATCCGGACTGCCTGGGGTCTTCCTACCAGGAAGTCTAGGATCCAGTTGCAGAGTGTTGTGCTCAGGCCCAGCTCACCTATTTTCCTTATCAGCTACTGAGGGATAATGGTGCTGAATGCTGAACAGGATCCTGACATATGTGTCCTTTTTATCCAGATATGTGAGTGCCAGATCGATGGCGGTGTTGATGGCATCATCCGTGGAGAGGTTGGGACAAAACACAAACTGCATCGGGTCCAGTGTGACCGGTACCTGCGACTTGATGTGTCTCATGACTAACATTTCGAAGCACTTCATGATGGTGGATGTCAGTGCAACTGGGCGGTAGTCAGTGAGGCAGGTTTGCTATGGGAATGATGGTAGTGGTCTTGAGACAGGTGGGGACAACAGTGGTGGTCAGAGAGATGTTGAAGAAATCGGTAAGGACGTCAGCCAGTTGATCTGCACATTCAGCACTCTGCCTGGTATACCATCAGGCCCAACAGCTTTCTGTGGGTTCACTCTGAGCAGGGTCTTCCTCACTTCAGAGGTGGACAGGCGGTGCACCATGTCGTTGAGAGAAGGCTGGTCTTTCCTCGCCACTAAGTCATTCTGTTCCTCAAACCTTGCGTAGAACTAGTTCAGTGCCTCAGGAAGGGAGTTATCGCCATAGCAGGAGAGTGAAGCAGGCCTGTAGTTGGTGATAGCTTGTATGCCCTGCCATAGGCGCTGTGTGTAGTTTGTATCTGTGAAGTGACTTGGATTCTCTGAGCATGAGTGCGCTTTGCTATTTTAACATTGGGCTAACTAGCTGTTCCCAAATTGCCCCTAGGTGTGAGTGTGATTAGTTGGGGTGTGGCGGAGGTTATAGAAGTATCTCTCACCCATCAGGCTTAGCGATGTAGGGGCGGGGTTGTTACCAGTTAGCCGT